>PNEQ01105979.1:60608-144949 GCA_003012365.1 Medauroidea extradentata
TTTTTTTTTTTTTTTTTTTTTTTTTCATTCTGCAGTTGGTTACATTTTACATTCCCTTCCTTTTGTTTCCAATACGGGGACTATTTTTTTCTGTCTTAGAATTTCATGTTTGAATCATGAGCATTGGTCCATTCGAGTATTTGCATTTCTCAAGGCCGTATGGTTTATACTGCTTTCACAAATGTTGACGAAGTAAAAAAAAAAGTGATTGTGGTCATGAATTCTCTCATATTCCAGTGTGTTAGCAGGAGTTACATCAAACACACGGGCGTATTTCGTTCAATTCAAGTCATCTTCATTCACTCCGAGCACCATCTTTTGTCGTTTTCTTGAATAGCACGCTCTATAGATCCGTAACTATTCAATATTGTTTCTTAGCTGGCTTTGTTTCAGAATAATTTAACCGAGTAATTTACACGTCTCGGAGTTCTACCTGAAAATAACCACTGTTTCCATTGGTGCAGTTGAACGGGAAACGCCTCTTTATGAATACACGTAGCTACCAACCAACAGAGGATGATCATATATGTTATCAAAGTCTAACTTGTTAAAATATTTTTCGCGAAATACGTGTGTTACATGTTAATGATAGTAGCTTGAACTCGGCTTCTCAAAATAGCTAAATTCATTTTTTTAAAGACTACTGTATGCGGGAAAACGCCGACAGAACTCGAAAAATATGAAGTTAGAAATACACATTGAATACTAAACCATTATTCCCACAAATAAAATTATATTTTAACTCTCATAAAGGGGGGCCGCGGTGGCCGAGTGGTCAGACCATTCGCCTCCCACCAAGGCGATCCGGGTTCGATTCCCGGCGGGGTAGGTCCCAGGATTGTCGCATGTGGGAATCGTGCCGGACGATGCCGCTGGTTGGCGGGTTTTCTCGGGTATATCCTGTTTCCCCCACCCCTTCATTCCGGCGCTGCTCCATACTCACCTCATGTCACCCCTCACCCGCGCTAAAGACATCGTTACTAAGCGCTGACCAAAATCTCTCACTCACCTAACTCTCATAAGGAAAAACAAAAATTTCGTTATAAGTGGTTCACTGAAAATGGATCAATTTAGGCCACGTCCGGAGTTTAACAATGACTTTGAAAATAATTTTTTAAGCAAAATACTTACCATGTCGAAGAATCCGTACATTGTTTTAACACGAATATATCATCATTCGTACCAATTTTTTTGGTAGTAGTAAACACCATAGTTTTACATATTTTTGCACCCAAGCATAATCAATTTTGTTATGTAAATAAGCCGAAAACAATCCAAATATTTTTTTTTGCGAACGAACAATGCATTGTTGTGCAAAACTCTTACATAAACCTGTGCATCGTATGATAGTTCTTAGCCTTGAAGTTTTCAAAACATCCCGTTAAAAAGGTTCTGAGTTATTTTCCCACGAATGTGAAAAACTGTACCTAGAGTAGCCTTCAAACCATTACTTTTTCCAACTAAAGTGTTTTGCAAAATCATCCGGAAGAAAGACTTTTTAAAATTATCCACTATATTTTTGTAAAATTACGTCTAAGATACAAGACATGTATTTTTAAGAAAACCTAATGTGTAAGTTCAAAAATAACACGTTCAATACGTACATAGATAGAATTTTCTTTGAACTCGCTCCATTGAGAAGTTACATAATTTGATTCCTCTGTATAAAATTCGTGGCTGCAAACTTCCAAGACAGAGCCCTTAATTAACTGTTGTTTTACGCGTCGACTCTGATTGGCGCGTGAACACCCCGCAGATTCATTATAAGACATGTCAGTCAAAAACAGCTTAACAATCTGGATGGCCGTGTCAAGCACGAACTGCACTTGACGAGCCACAATTTTTGTGTCCAAAGACAGGCTTCAGATTGTGTATTTAAAAACACTAAGCATTTTTTCTTCCAGGCCGAAAACGCCCATAAAAGTATTTTCAGCGTCAGCAACATATAATAGACTACCTACATGACAGCAGAACCCTGTTACATCAGCTTTTAATTAATTACACGTTCAGTTTCGCAGCTAATATACATGTTCACAATTTACCTAACTACTAAAAGAAAACATATTTCAGAGAAGAACTTCCAAGAAAATATAAAACATCAAATGCATCATAAACAACGTTTCAAAATCAATTAATATAGCTATTAAAATGTTTTTTCCCACAGATGTTACATAATCTACTTATCAAGTTGGTGCGAAAATAATATAAGCTTCTATAATGTATTTTGATACAGATTCTCCAGTAATAAAATTACAGGGACAGATCTTATGAAAAATTCCATCATTCAGGCGTTACAACGGAAACACTTCGAACCAGGTGAAGGTCTTGCTCAAAATGGCATTAGAAAAGCGCGCGTCAGTTCTACCCTTATCACTCCTCTTCCAAACAGAACCAGGAAGGCGGCGCCCTTAAGGCCGTTCAAGTGGCAAAAATAATAGACGTTACTTTCGACAACTTTTTCCACTCTCTCATAGTCTTCCCACAGCGGCATGTCGCAATCAGAATTTGCATGTCACGGGATCATACAAATAACAAAACCAACTTACTTACCCGAATGAAATAATTAGATACGGTGAAATTTCGCGAATTCAATGACCTGCATGTTAGAATCAAATATCCTATGCATACTCAAGCCCCGACTATTTACAACTAGCTACTACTCAGTGGAACAGCAGGCAATGAATGAATATACGGGACTTGAGAGTATGCGTAGGATAATTTATTCTAAAATGCAGGTCATTGAATTCGCGAAATTTCACCATCTCTAGAAATAATTAACACTTAAATCAGATATCATATGCCATATGTAAAAAGGTTTTAAAAATTCACTACAGAATCAATTCGTGTATTTTAAAAACTGCAGTAAAGAAGAAAACTACCATAATTTTCAGAATTTTATAAACATTTATGTCACACTACTTCTTAAATATTGTATTTTTTAAATAATACACTGTTGTTTGATTTAAATCTGATTGACTGCAGAAAGCAGTGCCAGTGCTGAAAGTTCTTCTACAGCAAACACTGTATTGTTACGTATTTGTACAGAATAGTGCGTTCATCTTGTAAGCATTATTTACTATCACACTTACTACAAATAAAATGTTTCATATCCCATTGTATTTGCTTAATGATACGTCAAAAAACGTTTTGCTAATTTGTTTACTAAATGATAGAACTTTTTAACCAACTCACCTGCAGGTACACAATAATACACAGCGAACATGAGGTACCCCGAGAAATGTGCAATACTGATGTCGTAAACGTGTTTGAAATTTTAGATGATGTTTTAAAGATTTGTAATTTAACTAATTTTTTTTCATACATATAAAAGCATTTCAACGAATGATGTAAGTACCTCCTGGTATCTTTGAACTGTATGTTGTGAATTGATTAACCACTTTAGGTAAATATTATTTTTAATTTTTTAATATGTGCAAGGACGGAAAACTGTAAACTTTTAAACTTTGAAATGACACAATTTAAAAACTCAAAAACTACAGAGTATTTGCAGACGAAAATATCATTAGAGGTAATGTCTGCGATCTGAACAATCTGCGTCTCGAACATGAACAAACAATGTTGTTAATATGCAACTGTAACGTTATAATCGACACCTTCTGCAAGGTAGCTTGCGATAAAGAAAATTCTCTGATATTTTCCCTGATTTCCCTGACAGAAAAAAAAATTTGCCTGATTTTTCACAAGCATGAAAACAACTTTTTGACAATGTACTCAATATTTTCCAATTACGGCTAAGAAGTCGTGTTGATTTGAACACTTGTGTGTTGTCGAGCCACGGAACTTGACAAATATACAGCGTAAATGACTACGAGCCTGACAAGAGAGTACAATTTCATTTAAATTAGGTTACTCTTCTTTTTAACAAAAAGTACAATAACGCTCTTAGAACGCCATTACTTTCCATCGTGTGGTTTTTAATGTAAACATCAAATCAATACCAAACAATAAAACTTCATGAAATTTTCCAGATGGCTTAAAGATTCCATGAAATTACCTTGATATTTCCAGGTGTACAATATTTATTTCCCTGATGATTCCAGGTATTCTAGGTTGATGATGGCTACCCTGTAGAGAAGGAAAACACTGCTTAAAAAATTAAGACCAGGAATGTAATCTAACTTGATTTAAATTAGGGCCCAACTCAGCTTTACTCACAGATTTTCAACAACTGATGAATAGAGAAAGTGAAAAATTGTGAAAATCTTGAGTGTCAAAGTAGTTTTTAAGCGTCCTATCACGTTGCGCTGTATATGATAGGACGACGACAACTTGAGACTGCTTGACTGGATTTAGTCAACAGGATATATTCACAACATAAAATTCCAAAATGGAGTCGGGTCAAATAAAACAAGGGACAAACATATAATAAATGAAAATAATAAAAATCAAAAAAGAAACCCAAGTTAACATGCGACACAACGATGAGACGAAACAAAAGACAGTAGTTTTCCAGACAGTCAGTATTAACGACAGTACGGGAACTGGAATCTGTTCCCGCCATCAGGCAGACACACAGGGTTCGGGAACACGAGTGCGACTGCTTGAATTATTACAACTCGAATAACACACTTTAACGGCGCACCATAGTTCTCATTGGCCCGGTTAAATGTGCAAACATTAATAACGGAATAAGAAGGCAAGGTAAGTAAGTGGACTTACGTCTCGTCAACAGCAAGGTCGTTATAGATGGTGACACAACTTGTTACAATGACAGGAGCTGGGAGACGAGTCGGCCATGGCCTTTCTTTAAGGGCGTTCAAACGGCAAAAATTCATCACTTTATATTAGCACGACATACTCTTTGTTTAATAGGCGTTACTTCTGACTACATTTCCCATGTATAAAATGTTTTAGCAGTTATAGTTTTCCCATAGCGGCATATCAAAGTCAGAATTTGCAAGATACGGGAACATAGGAACATCAAAAACCAAGTGACTTACTAGAATGAAATAAATTACACTGAAATTGGATGTTATGGGTCATATGTTAAAATATTTTAAAAAAATACTTGTTTAAATTTTAAAAAATGTCATAAATGAAGGAAATTGTCATCATTTTCAGATTTTTTTAAAAAAAAAGTACCAGGGTATTTCATTGTACGTTTTTAAATAATTTAGCATGCCGTCCTTAATATCTAATTTCTGTATAAATTATTTCGTTCTAGTAAGTCACATGGTTTTTGTTAGTCCAATGTTCCCGTAACTTGCAAATTTTGACTCTGACATGCCGCTATGGGGAAACTATGAGAGCTAAACAATGTTTACAAGTGGAAAATGTAGTCACAGGTAACGCCTATTAAAAAAACAGTATGTCCTGCAAGTACTAAATTGTGCATTTTTGCCACGTAAGACCCTTAAGGAACCATCCCAGCATTTGTCTAGAGCAATTTCGGGAAACCACGGGAAACTGAAATCGGATTACCGGAGCCGGGTATCGAAACCGAGTCCTCCCGAAATCAACGGATTAAGACAATCGGACACGAAGGTACTACATTGGAGCCTAGCAAACAACTTGTGCCGTTGTGACGAGAGTTGGGACGAGAGTTGAATATTTTACCATCATAATAATGAGGTGTATTTCCTAAATAAGTATTTAGGTATTGTCCGTGTTTGTGTGAAAAAAAGATAAAAATAACAAACTAAGGAAAACTACTTCTAAGACTATATATAAGATTGTACCCCGGACGGGGACGCGAACCCATGCTCTCCCGAATGTAAGTTCAGTTGCAGCCACACACAAGTGTCGTACAGGATCGCTCACCAAGTGTTGACCTTAATACCGCAGTCTCGAACATGACAAACAGCTGAAGGCGGTCAATGTTGCTCGCTTCACATGGCGCATAAACTTTACGAGCCGCTCCGAGTCTTAAATATGCATTTATAACTTTCTTCATTTCCCTACTGGGAAGCCACATGTCTCGACATGTTTATGAGATTACGTCGCTGAGCGTCCTGAAGATAGACTGTATTGTAGCTTGGTAGTCTGTCAGTACGAGAGAGACAGAGAGAGAGAAAATTATAATTTATTGGACGTCATAAAAACTTATGGGAGTAAAAAGTTGCGGACATCGATAAAATTCTCGTTAGAGTAGCTATCATTTTTTATTATACACTGATGTAGACAGAGTTTTCTAAGAGTTCTCCTTTAGAAGATTGAATCTATTGAGCTTAGTTGTGGAATCAATGGTAACATGGATTACTTGAGTAAATTTTAAGGAAACTCCTTCAAGCAAGGCTTCTTGTACGCAATAATTCTGAACGAATACTTCAATATGAGAAACTTCGCCAAGTTTTTACTTAATACGAGGTGGCCACTAATTACAACAAAGAAAATTCCCTGATTTTCCGGACATAAAAAACCCTTACTTGAAAAGCATGAAAACATTTTGGCAATTTATTCAACAAATTTGTAATTAAGGTAAGGATTCCCATCCTTTTCTAACACGACTGTGTTGACAAGCCAGTGAATTTGACGGAAACTTCAGTAGAAATAACTAGGTACGAACTGAACAATATAGTTTAATCATCTCTACATGAGGGTAATTTTTTAGACTTTCGCGGAAGCCAAAAATGAACAAGGCAAGAAAATTCCATGAAATTTCTCAGATGGACCAAAAGTTCTCTGAAAATTCCCTTATATTTCCAGGTGGCCCCAATTTCCCTGGTAATTTCGGGTTACAGGTGAGTAGCACCCTTGCAATATTTTCTATTTAACTTGAAATTTATGTTTAGCCAAAAACATTTCGAGCAATTTTTCTTAAATTCTTTTCCATTTCTATATCTAAACAATTAATGTTTGCTTTGTCCTTCTTTTTTTAGTTCTAATAACTTACTATTCATTTGAGTGTGATGAAACCTTAGCGAGTTGTCGTGCATGCGGCCGCGAAGGTTTCTGATAAAATAATTATTTATACTTCAGGAAGGGTTGGGGATGGGAAAACGGTTTACAGGGGCAGGAAATGATTAAACAGAAACTTTTATGGTCACTGCGGTGCATGCCGGGACAGCTAGTACTCTTGTGGAAAACGTTTTAAGTAACATTGAATAAATGTTTTTATAAAGTTCTGTATTGTGAGGAAAGGTTTGTTAAACACAGGACAATGTTTTTGTTTGATGCAAATGAATGTTTTTACAGTGAAACCAAAATAACTTAAGAGGGCGTGGTACATAATTCAACGCTAAAAGCGTTAATATAACTGTAGGTTCCTTGAAGCCAATTTGCAAAAATTAAACGATAGCAATCCTAAACAATAGTTTTAGACAACGATTTAAACAAAATTGTTTCCAGTGTTACGAACTTCTGAGACACAATCTCTGACGCCGGAACCTCGTGCATTTAACTGCGGCGCAAGAGATCACGCGTAACGAATTAGTAATGTTGGATAAATATTTACTCACAAAGTTGGAAAATACCATTATCTAGGATTGTCATTGAGTATTTTTATCCTTATTGGCTTCGAAAAAAAGCGTAGAAATCAATTGATGTTTTCAGCGTTTATTTATCTAGCACGCCCTCTTAAGACTCATCACAACACATACAATTACTGGTGGGACGGCGACCAGATCGCACACATGACTAGAGGACCCAATGAGGCCTTAGATCTGGCAACCCTGTCACAAAGGGTCATTTTAACACTAATTTTGTCTCGCCAAAGGCAGCGACTTCCCCTCATTCGCCGGTGTGTAGGGCAAAATAACGAATCAGGTACAGCCGTTGCCTTTGAAGAGCTAAAAGAAGTGTTAAAATGACCCTTGTGCGCAGGGTTGCCAGATCTTAGGCCGCGGCCTTCTACTAAAGATGGCTATGGAAGTTCACATAATTGTAATGGGCGAAACAATAAAGACGACACACAAGTACACAGAATGTACTTAGACGAGATTGTTTGCAGCTGGCGTCTGTTACTCTCTTCATGCAGACTGACATAGTGCAACAATGGCCTTATGTCCACGACACTCCTCTAAATCAAATCTCCAAATCGTCAACTCTTCCAGATTTTATACGCGAGTTTCGAGAAGTCAGCTGTTATTGTTACATAAGTGGTCCAGAGTGGGTTAAGTGCACTGTCCGTAGCTTTCTGAGGTCTTAACTTAATTACAAAAGCACCTCTCTGGACGAACTCGTTTCTGAAAACTTTGCAGTGGCGAAAAGTTTCATCCGGTGAGTCTGAAGTCTCGTAACTGCTAGCTGTCTGCGGACTCGGGTCGCCATACTTTGCGAAATAAGCGAACGAACTGGAGAAACGTATCTTTTACCGCTTTATTTTCCAACTTCTCCCGAAAATAAAACTACCATCTCAGCACAGCTATCCTACTTTGTGACTCACTTATCTCTTGTTGAAGAAGTCGCCAAATATTGGTAATCAGTCGTAACTTTGAACGCTGCTCCAGATAATCTTAAAAAATTAATAAAAAGTAGTCTACTGCAAATCATTGGCGTCATTTCAGATTTTCTGGAGGGGGGGGGGGCAAGATTATTTTTTCGGCGACAGTGACCTTGTTGCATCTATTTTTATTAATTAAGCATAAGTCAATCAGAAAACTTTTAAAATAAAACCTAATTTTTTTGTGCTCAAGTTAGCATTATTTAAATAAGAAAACACGAAAAATGTAAATTCTAAATCCAGGGGGAGGGTCATTTGCCACCCCCCTCCTGTGCCACATAAATGACGCCCCTGCTGCAAATCGAAAGAGCAATTCTGTTACCAAAATAACTAATTTTAAAAACTAAACACGTCGGCTGAGTTTCAAAGAGTTTCTTTCCAAAATTTGTTTACATAGAAAATTAATAAGTTTGCTTTGTGTTTTTGAACATTTTATTAAGGCCATGCTCTATCGTTTAAACTTCAGCGATTTTATTTATTTACGCCTAAACGAGAGCAGATATCAAAACTATGTCTGACAATTTTGTTAAAAATCGTCTTCTCAATGTTGGCTGACTTGTTCAAACAATAAAATAATGGTTTCTGCTAACTATGTAACTAACGAAATTCTGGTTAATTTACTTTTTAGTCGAACCTTATAATTTCTTACTTTGAGAAGAATAGTTATCAGGGCAAAAACAGTTTCAAACTAAACTGGCAGATAGATTTTTTATATATGTTCTCGCTTAAGTTTAAAAAAAAGTAATTACTGCAAAAAGAGTAGAAACCCTTAACCTATGATATAAAATTTCAGCGTGAGTTGTTTCGCTTCAATAAATATGTTGGTTTTCGTTGGGCGTATACTACTGTAACACGCAGCATGTCGTTATGGGCATACTACGCGTGCCAAAAATGTTCCATAGCATATACTTAAATTGTAGCCACTAGTAACGTTAAAAAAATAAAATTATTAATATTCACATTTGATAGCATGAAGTGGTTGCTTACTTACCTACTGTCATGGAGAGTTAATAAGGAATAACATTTTTTATGTAATACTTATCACTAGATATATTTCGCAGGTAACAATATGAAAGGAAAAGTGTTCTAAACAGAATGTTCAAACAAATAGTAAACACAGCGGCAAGGGTATCACTGCAGACTTAAGGCCTATACACAATTGATTACTTTAACATTTGACGTTATGTTTCCATTACTGTAAGTATTTTGTCAATGCAAGATACAAACGTAAATTTAAAGTAACAACAGTTGAAAAATTTAGAATCCGTTTTTTTTTTTTTTTTTTTACGGAAGGATTGTGACATGAGTCATTAAGTATTTGCCATAAAAGCATATAACGAAGATATTAAAAAATAAGACCAGTTATTTAAATATTTTCCATTTATGATAATATTTTGTAGAACAAGAGCAACGCCATTTATTGGCGAAACTTACAGTTCATTTACAAACACTTCTCAAATTTTGTTTACAAATTTTTACGAATACATTTAAGCCACGCCTGTTACATTTTCATGAAATCTAAGTACTGGAGAATAAAAAGATGCACAGAGATAAAAATTTGTTATTATAACTTACATAATCAGCTGTTCTTTGGAAACGGCCATCTTGACTATGACTTTAGGTTTCCAGTTAATCGGAAAGGTAAAGTCAAGGCTGCTTGACTTTACGTTTAGCGGCGCCATTGTGTACGACCCCATAAGAAGCAATGTATCGAAAGCCATCGTAAAGTAAAATGTTAAAGTAAAACGCTGAAGTTTTCCAGTGTGTAAAGGGCCCTTACTACTGGTAGCTCGTAGACATCGGCTTACCATGAAGGATGACGTGTAATGGTGTCCCACAATGGAGAGGCGCCGGAATGAGCAAGGGTTCGGGGGGGAGGGGGGGGGGCTAAGCCCAGAGAAAACCCGCCCAGCAGCTGCATCGTCCGGAACGATTCCCACATGCGATAAACCGGGGACCGACCCCGCTGAGAACCGAACCCGTATCTGGCTGGATGCGAGTAATCTGACCAAAATGCTTAAAAGAATATTGCTATAAAGTGTATTCGAATTTTATAATATAGCAGTATCTGTACAAATAATTTACGTAGACTATTTTATGTTTGAAATATATATCTTTTACTAGCTTCCGATTAGAAAAAGACATCGCAATTGGTCATCCGTTTGGGAGTAACAAAGCCACAGACAAACAAAAATCAGCTAAGGGTAATCAGTAGCTTACCCACCATTTAAATATAGCAGTGGAACTTCTGCATTTAATATGGTCTACAGGTTTTCTGTAACGTTTTATTCTACAAGGCAGAAGGAATAGTTTCTTACACTGTATACTGTAGGCATTGCTTGTCTACTATTGTTTATACTATAGCCTATATGTGACCATCCGTAGAAAAAAATGACTATCTTCCTCCGGAAGGTTACTAGTCTCGAAAAATAACAAAAGTAGTGCACGTGTGATAATTTCATGACGCCATGTCAGACGGGAAAATTTGATAAATCTCACTGTATGGAACTTACAGCAATTTAATAACTGGAAGAAGGCAGATTCCCCTTATACCCTGGTTCATGTAAGTTTGGCAAAATTTGACCGTAACTTATGGACAATACTAATTTTAAATATTTTGTGAATTTTTACACAATACGAGACCAACTTTACAGTAAAGTTGGTGAAATAGACATCTCGGTCTCCTTTGAGAACAAAAAATGTCTTGCATTGTTTCCCCAAACCACAAAATATGAAATATTATTGCCCGTAAGTAGAGACGGGAAAAATTCGCAGATTTACTGATCTGTAGGCTAGACTGCAAGAATATGTGTACTTAAGCACACAGCAGTTCCCATTGGCTGCTCGCTGACACAGTGATATAGGCCTGTATTTAGTTACATTGTTATTATTGGCTCAGCGACTTACAAGAGGTGTCAAATGAGTCAAGGACCAATTGTGGAAGAGACACGAACTTACGGTTGATGGAATCCTAACTTGTATTTACAAGTAAACGCGAATTTTTCAGGTCTCTGCCCATAAGTAGCAGTCAAATTTAGCCAAACTTATATGAAACAGAGTATAGCATTGACTTGTGCTTGATAACCTTGATCTCGGCGCCGTGGTGCAAGACACGAAGACGTGTCTAGGTTCCTTGACGTTCCAACCAGCACGTGAGCATTTACTTACTGCACATTCCTCCTGAGACAAGGGAAATATTTAGGCTGGCTGTGAGACTTACACTCCACTGTGAGACTTACACTCCAAGCACCAAGGAAGGTGTGAATAAATAAATGTCGGTTGTTCCCCGCTTGTTTATTACTGCTCCGGTGAGAAGAACGTTATAAACAACAGACCCCAGGCAGCGTCCATTACTGTCTGTGTATGTTGGCTGTGAGTGCATGCACTGTGTGTATGTATATACACGTGTGAACAACACCACGTGCCTTCACTGTGTACCTGCTGTCTGTATGTAGTTGAGGAAGTGAAGCAGGCAGCTTATACATGTCTGAACTCTTGTCTTCATCCAGTGCCAGTCCACATGTCAGTCTTGCGACCCTGCACTTCCTGTCTCACTCGGGTACACACAACACATAACGAGAGATGCTTTCTATCCACTTGAGTTAAGGGGCTTGCCTACCAGCGCTTAAAATGCGTTGCAGCTAGTTACGCCTATTTTATTGACGAAACTATTTAATAACGCGATTACATTTTTTTATCTACGAAAATAACACAAAATTCGGCACGTTTATTCAACATCATTTGGGGCCCCTCAAAATGACCAAAAAATGTATCTGAAAAAAGTACAACCGGATTCGAAAAACGCAACTATAGAAACAAGCGTTAGTCTGTGAACTAAGCTGCGTGCAAATAAAATGTAGTGGTCACCTCTTACAGTCTCATAGGAAATATGATAATAGGAAAGCACTGCTGAGTGGCTTGTGCGGATAGGCGATATTGCATTAGATACGTCGGTCAACGGCCGGCAACCTTATCGCTCCTGCCTTACACACACAAACACAGCCTACCCAGGGAGACCCCTTAATAACCGCTAAATTGGTGCGATATTTCTCAATCCGTTTGTTTCACTGCCTTGCGTGAACATCTGCAGATCCTATCCATGGCCAGTGATTGGATAATTTTAACTACCACGTGTCTTTTAACGTTTCACTGCAAATCACAGACGTGCGGTATCGCAGTAACCTTATTCCGAGTCTTACGGTCAAATGAAGAAGTCTTTCCATAAAGACAGTCTGTCAGTTACAATGAAGCAGAGCTGCAGATGTGCACGTTAAGGCATTTAAACAAGTTGGTCAGGGGCTCTTAATAATACCGTATAACTGGGAAGGTCGGAAGAGGTTTATTGACAATGTATTTTTCTAAGAAGGCTATTCTCCGGATGTAATGTTTCGTGTTTGATGCGTGGAGACAATGACGTGATACGGTTCAGCTTCCCACACTCGACGGTAACATCGCTTATGGACGCTGGACCCGTAAAAATCCAAAATTTTATATTTGTGCCAAACACTTTTCAACTTTTACACATCAGATAAAAAGCCATTTCCCCGAATAAAAAAAAATAGGGCCCAATGATTTAGCATAATCACCTATCAAAGTCACAAAATGGCAGTTGCGGTGTAGCCAAAATAATAAAAAATGATTAACTTGCAGGAACAAGATAATTCGTATTGATACTTAATAATGTGAACTACTTCAAGACACTTTTGTGAACACAAAGCGATAAATTTTTGTATTTTTAAAAAAATTGACGAAAATGAGTAAATTTTTGCATAACTTTGACTTTTGGCTACTACTGAAACTTTCAAAACTAACTTTTGTCAACCATGTCATAAAATTTATTGATACACTGACTATCAGTTACTGTAATTTTGAATTTATCAGTTAATTACTTTTATTGATTTTGGCTACACCGCAATGGCCATTTTGTGACTTTGATGAGTGATCGTGCAAAAACTATGGAGCCTAATTTTTTTTTTTAATTGGAGAAATGGCGTGTTATCTGATGTGCTAAAGTTAAACAGTGTTTGGCACAAATATAAAAAAAAGAAATTTTACGGGTCCAACGCCGTTATATTCGTAGCGCGCCAAAATGGCGTGCAGTGTTTCCTACTACTCTGTTTCCTATGGGTCTTAAAGCGGCGACCCTACAATTTTATTTGTTGAAAGTTTGTAGTAATGTCCAAAGCAGGCTTCAAACGTTGTGTTTTACGAATCCTGGTGGTATTTTTTCAGTTACAGCTGTATAGAAAAGCCGTTTTTAGCCATTTTGCGGGACCCGAAACATGTTTCTAATATGCATGTTGCATTTTTAAAGTGATAGAAGCCTAGTTTTAACCGTATGTTCTTTTCGTAAATAAACATATTGTGAATAAGTTGAGCTGTTTCACGTAGAAAACAGACGTGGCACGCCACAACATCGTTCATGCGTCAGACGTATAAGCCTCTTAAGAGTGCTCGGTAGATAAATAAACGCTGAAAACATCAATTGATTTCCACGCTTTTTTCGAAGCCAATATGGATAAAATACTCAATGACAATCCTAGATAATAGTATTTACCAACTTTATGAGTAAATATTTATCCAAAATTACAAATTCATTGCGCGTGATCTCTTGCGCCACAGTTAAATGCTCGAGGTTCCGGCGTCAAAGATTGTGCCTCAGGAATTCGTAACAACGGAAACAATTTTGTTTAAAATGTTGGCTAAAACTATTGTCTATGATTGCCATTGTTTAATTTTTGCAAATTGGCTTCAAGAAACTTACAGTTATAGATTAATGATTTTCAGCGTTGAATTATGTACCACGTCCTCTTAAGTGACAATATGTATTTTCCTGTATACACCATGTTTTGAACGTAGATACTGTGATTGCAACAGCTCACCAGCAACGACATTGTTACAGGTTGAGAGGATGACCAACTCCACGGTCACCCCACCACCACCGACACCACCGCCTCTGACAGACCACACATTCACCTTCCTCATAGGGTTCGGCGTGCTGGTGCTAGTGGCTCTGGTTGGCATTCTGGCCAGCGTCTTCCTCTGCACCACGCTCAAGAGAGACCCGCACCTCTGGGAGGCTGTGCTGGAGGGCGCTGCAGCCAGGCCGTCGACGACCACCTCCCCCAGGCGACACTCCGACAAGCGTCCTTCGCCACGGGCTGTCCTCCGCGAGATACCTGCATGAAGACCGCTCTCGCCTCCCCCAAGAGGCGGGGCTGACATTCCTTCAGCCGTCACTCATCTCTGAAGATGACCCTGAAGATTGTACTTGTCTCTTTGGATGTTGGGCTTTCTCCAAAGAGACAAGTACCCACAGGAGGGCCTAATGTAATAAATGAAGGAGGAGCTCATCTCTCAGACGGATCGTCTTTGCCTTATCTACTATAGGATGGTACTTATCTCACACATAGGTCATCGTTCCCCACAGTGTTGGACAAACCTATATATCTCACAATGAAGAAGGAATCTACCTTCCCAAAGATGGGACCTACCTACCTGAAGTACTCATCTCCTAGAAGGTCGTACTTACGTCATACTATAGGACTCATTTCCTAAGTGAGATAATTGTTATCCATGAAGACGTAACTTACCTTTCTGACAATGGTTAGTCTTACCTTCTACGCAGGTCACGGTGCAGTCTGATGGTCACAAATAGATATCTTGCCTCATACCAGCCAGACACAACACATGGAGGCGAACCTTTCAGGGCCGACGTGAGTTACGGGAAAGGACTATGCTCTTCGTTCATTAACACCAAAATAATACTAGCAAGATAAAAGACAAAGAGTATCCTAACGTTCTTAAATGAACTTAATTGTTTTTCACAAGGGTATGTTACAAATAAGTATAGTTTTAATTAGGTATGTTAATGATAAGTAATAGGAAATTACTTTATTTACAATAATTTTAACAAATGTAACGAGATTTTAATAAGCATCACAGGTATGTATATAGGAGTAGTATTTTATGTGCTAAGTTTAATGTATACGGTAATTCACACATGTAAATGTACAGAAATAACATTTTACATAATAAGGTTATAAAGGCGAGAGTCTTGAACAAATGAAGTAGTGCACGATGCACAGAATAATATGAACATGTTTTACCTGCGTACGAGAATATTAATTACATTCTTTACCAACTACTCCTAGACACTCGTATTGTCCTAACAACATAAGTCTTGTATCGAAATGTATAATATACAAACATAACATATTATGTTTGCTCAAATCTCTCCAAATAGATTCTATTTAAAAAATTACGTTATTAAAATAAGGAAAACATTTTAAAAATGTTATGGTATGCATTTCAGTTACAGAGCTGTTTGTCTGTATTATTATTCATGAAACAGACAAAAGCATACATGTGAAAACATCTGGACTCGCATTCGGGAGGACCCAGGATCCGGCCATATTGATTCCGGTTTTCCAATGGTTTCCCGAAATCACTCAAGGCAAATGCAGGAATGCTACAATGGGAAAACCGTTCTTTATCAAATAACAAATTTTATTTAAATATGAACTTTGCAGCAAAGATTTTGGTATAAAGTTTTAGTAGTAGTAACAACAAATATGTTACTCAATGTATGTAAATTTATAGGGTTAGTTGTAGCTTTTTTAAAGACATATTTATGTTGGGAAAAGGTTTTTCGCAAAGAAAACGAAAATAACGTTTTCAATACACATTTAACTAAAATTTTTCTTCGGATATAGCTATTATGCAGTAGCTCATATTCAAACAAACTTTGTGTAATACCCGAGAAAGGGTTTTTAGTGTGCATCAGCCACTTATATAGCCTTTACACGCTCCGTTTCTGTGCTAACCACAGTCTTCTTCTCTATAGGTTGTTCACGATAAAGTCAGCACTTTTAGAGCCATCTTGTCTAGGATGATTAAAAAGTATTATTTATTGTGGTGTTAGACGTTAAGGGACCTCTCTATCTGCATTTGAAATACGTTGCAACGAGTTGCGATAATTTTTTTTGCGAAACTATTAAACGCGCATTATATTTGTATATCTACTAAAAGAACACACACTTCAAACCATGTCGCTATAGTTTAAAAAATTCAGCATGATTATTTTAAACATCATTTTCAGGCCCCTCAAAATGGCCAAAAATGAGGTTTTCAGACTGCTGTATCTGGGAACATAACAACCAGATTTGAAAAACACAACTATAGAAACAAATGTTAGACTTTGAACTATGCTATCCACAAATAAAATAATGTGGTCTCCACTTAAAGTCCCATAGGAAAAAAGATAATAGTAAAGCACTGCACGCCAACTTTTTGGCTTGCGTGTAGAGGCGATAATACATTACATACATCGGTCAACGGCAACCTTACCGCTCCATCTTCACTCACAAAAATACAGCTTATCTAGGGAGGCCTCTTAAGGGCGAAGCCTACAGTAATTTTCATCACAACGCTTTAATTTTATATGAGAACCAGATAGTTTTTATTACTATTTTAGACACAAAATGTGACTAAAATTAGCTCTTATGAAATATTTTTATCTCTCATAGTTTTTGTGTAATGGCTTGTTAAAGTCAAAATTTGGATGTTTTCGTTTTAAGGACGACACTTAAACCAACTCACGTATAAAACTACAAAATAAATATTTTTTTGTATTAAAAAAACATTGAATATTTTTAATTTTTAATTGAAATTTAAACATTTTTATTTCAATAAATTTTTTTTGTGGATTAATATAGGTGAACTTTTAACCTACAACATAGTTATTTACTGTGATTTTTTTTAGTTTTATATGTGAGCTGGTTTTAGTGTCGTCCTTAAAACGGAAACACGCAAATTTTGACTTTAATGAGCCATAAAGCAAGAACTATGAAGGATAAAAAAAATTCATAAGAGCAAAATTTAGTCACATTTTGTGTCTAAAGTAAGAAAAAAAGTATCTGGTACAAATGTAAAATAAACACATGGTAATGAAAATTGCTGTAGACGCACCGTTAACTTTTGAGCATTGTGCTTTGATTGTTACTGATGTTGTTCTGTTTATATTAAAAAACAGCAAGACACTATAAATTAACTGAAAGGTAAAAAATAACTAGGACTTCAAAAGTCCCCACTTTATCATGAACCGACTATAACGATCTCGCTGTTAACGAGATGTACAGGCCAACTATCTCCTATAGCTCGTAAATGTACGTAAATCACGTATTTTTATAAGCGATACTGTCACTAAAAATCAAAATGTCTTGGCTTGCTCGGAAATGGTAGGAAATATATTGGTCACGCGATCTAGGAAAGGTCCTGGAGACGCGCAGAGGGGAGAATTCCTCCTCCTCCTGCCCCTAACCAGCGGAGGTGTGCGCATCTGCTTATTGGTTGTAGCTGCTAATGGCACACTCAAGGCTCCGTCATTTACCCTCTTACTGGATGGGAGGGGAAATGTGGGGCGGGTAGCTGAGCAGTAGATACCATTTCACGTCCGCTGTGCCACTCCCTCAAAACCTTTCCTAGGCTGCGGGACCGGTACCATGGGAATACACTAGCATGGATTGTGCCGGTAATCGCAGTAAGTAAGGTATCAAGATCTGTAATTTTTTTTGTAAGATACTTTTAAAAATCATCCCAGTTAAGGTTATTTACTTTCTGGATTCAAAATCGTGATCATAAAATAAAAATACACTGAATAAATGAAAATTTATTTCAAACCATACAAAATGTTAACTATAAAAGCTTGTATGCACTAAAACACAGCAATACACAACGACATTGCATGTAATGATTACTTTATATCAAAACAAGTGTTTTAAGAATATAATACATTCAAATAAATGTTATCCAATAGATAAAGAGAGAGAGAGAGAGAGAGAGTGAAACAGGTAAGAAGAGTTACACATGAAGCTGTAGAGTAAGAAAAAAATATGGTAATTCAGAGAAGTACCTTATACGGTGAGAGTAAAGTCAAATTATATATCTGTACGTAATGGAAAGCAATTGAAAGTCAGTTTCTTCTCGGCGTTTATAAGTTATAAAAACACTATAAAACTATTGACTTCACACAATACATTTTTTTTTTTTTTTTTTTTTTTTTTATAAAGTTTCTATGATGCATATGAACATTCGTGATTGCAAATAAACAAATCACTTTAGTAATGTCACTATCAAAATTCCACACTGTAAAAAAGTAAACCAACAAATGTACTTAAAAATTTAAAATACAAAAATTCTCCAGAATGCAAGTGTTACTTTTGGAGACGTTTATGTTACACGTAAAAATAATAGCAAATTGTGTTATAAGCATTTAATTTGGTCGTCAATACAACCAGAAACATTTTTATTTTTCTTATCAAGGACATTTGAGAATCCTTCAATACATCTACTACTAAAAAATACTTGTCAAAACTAAATGCCACATTATAGGTACTAACTAGCGAGTATTCCTACAAATAACGTCTTCAGTTACACAGCTGTCACAATTGCGCCTAGCGTCCAGAACTGCCGACATAACTACTCACACTAAGAATTGCACACATAATACTGCATTTCCAAACGACTTCATAATGTCTCTTACAAAATATATTTCTTACAGAGGTAGATGTGTATTGAAACATTGTAAATTGGAAGGTAAGGTAACTTCTGTTGCAGTTATAGTGAGTATATAAAAGAAACCAAGTCGGCACTGCCATATGTACCAACTGTTCGTATCAAATGCATGTCTTGAGCCTACATTAAAATATTAATCTTCACAATAAAGAAGTTAGAAAGTAATTTAAATTGTGTAGAATTAAACATGAGGTTTGCTTATAGTATTTCGCTAGGTATTTAAAATATTTAACACATTTTTCCTACCCAGTTTGGACTTCAAGAAAAGAAAATTAAGTAAAAATAACCTGCTACTGTGTGAAGTAAACAAAATCGAATGCAACACGTATCATACAGCAGAATGTATTGCAACAGCAAGCCGGTGATTGTTTTACTTTCATCTTCACCAATAATGAGGTATTATGTGCTGTAAGAGGAAGTGGTTGTCGAAGACAGCTGTACTCAAGTCTGCGATGCTCGTCAGACCACATAATATGCCCTACTGACAGTGCGCCAGTGGCGAGGGCTGGCAACCCATGCACACTACGTCACAGCAATGCAGATATGTTGACTGCAAGCTACGACTTCACCACTCCTCCTCGTCCCAGACTCTGTAGCGCAGAGCAGGATTGCTACGTAGTTCCATGGGGTCGCCAGAGATATCAGGATAGATGTAGCCGTTGAAGTGCTGGGCGAGCACCCTGTCGAACATCCTGCCTATGGTGAAGCTGTCCTCATAGAACGCATCCTTAGGCTCATCCTTCTGCACAAAACACGACGTCTACCATCAGACACAAAACACTGTGCACAACGCTATAGTAATAATAAGATTGATACATTTCCTACGCCTTAAATGGACGTAATAAGGTTAACTCGGGAGAAGATGCAACACCTAAGGAATTTTAAAGTCGTAATGTTTGAATTTATCGTGTAAAAATTATTAGGATAGGGTACAATTTTCGTTGGACATTTGTGTTAGTCAGCAATGAGCTACTAGTGTTTTTTAAACCCGTTAAAAATAATAAACTAAACCTAAAAAAAAAAAAGGTATGACTGGCATCTTCCCCCGAGTTACCTTATAAGTGGTTGGCGACAAAGTGAGCTCTTGTAGATCATTTTATCTAAATTAATAAATTTAAAATTTAATGTATTGCGACCTCAGTCGTTATTTCTTAAGAACAGTGCAGCATAAACTATTTGGTCTGGTACGTACAAATATTTACTTCCATTAAAAAGTTGCAGGGAAAGTGATGATTTCACTAAAACGATGAAGTAACTACGGATTCAAAACGTCCTCATTTCATCCCGAATCACCTAAACCTAAACACACTGGTCTCCAATGAACTGCAGTATATTTACCCTGCTGTTAATGGGTGGTGTAATTCTGATGTGTGTGAACAATTTTGGACAAATCACACAAGGACTGTGTTAAAGCTGTACAGTTCTAACTGGACCTGACGAAGATAGAAACAGTGTTTAGAATAAACGATAGCCAATATCAGTACAATACATTCACGGTTGTACACAACACATCGGAATGTAACATACAGTCAACTTTTCCAGCTATTTAACCAGTGTCTCTACCTATACCAAACTTCGCTATCATTTCAATGTAAAGTTGTCTTTTGTTGGAATTTTTCCTAAACGTGCTACTTTTTACCGAATACTTTAATGGGATGTGTTCTATAAACAGAGATCTGAAAAATTCGCGTTTTCTTGTAAATACAAGTAAGAATTCCATCAACTGTAGGTTAGCGTCAATTTCGTAATTGGTCCTTGACTTATTTGACACCTCATGTAAGTCGCTGAGCCAATATTTAAAATGTACGTAAATACAGGCCTATATCACTGTGTCAGCGAGCAGCTAATGGAGAACTTCTGTGTGCATAAGTGCAGGGCGCTGTCTACCCGCGTGTGAGAGGCTCAAAAGCGACGGAGCAGTAAGGTCAACCTTGAAGCGCGCTTCAAATGCCGCATCGCCTCAACGAGCCAAGCGCTGAACTAGCGTGCAAGCTTCCCGCCGAACTGTTTTTACTACGCGACTTTCAGCGACAACACTATCATTTTATCTTACGCGACGAAAGGGCAAGAGTCGCTCTACAGGTCTATAATATTCGGAATATCGTGAAAATGATTACTCTTACATAAAACTCAGCGTCAAAAGTCCCGATTCGGTCACTTTCACACTCAAAAAAATACTTGTTAGGAACGATAACAGTTAATGGCAAAATTATATACCTGTACTAAGATCCTTAAATGCTTTTCGTAGCCTAACCGCGTGACAACATGTTGAATGGTTTTCGAATGAAATCAGGATTGTTAAAGGTCTGCGCGCCTCTTCACGATTCTAGTAGGCGACGCCCTTAAGTGCTCATACATTCTTGGAGGCTAGTCTACAGATCAGTAAATCTGCGAAAGTTTCTGGTCCCTATAAATACCTGGGACAATACCTTAGCCAAACGCACGTCATCAACACTCATACAAGCATCTGTGGCTCATGTCCAAACAATTACTTGCCGTGAACACTCGAGGCGTTCACAAAGACGACACGGCAAGGGCCTGGGAATTTCGCAAGTTCAACTATCTCTAGGGCTTATTCTAATCAGGGTTTTATTTAAAGGAGAGCACAGCACAATTTGCGAAGCCAATAGTACACGTCAAGACATGCAGAGTCGATATTGCATCGTAGATTGCGGTGTTGCAAGGAAATGTACCTAGCTGAACGATATCTCCTGTCTCTTTCAACGAAATAGTGGTTACGAAGTTACTCTGGAGCAGAAAGTGGAGGTTACTAATGTCACTGGATGTCGCTTGGAAATGTCGGTAATGTATCCCAAGCTTCCTCTAGTTCACAAAGTTTACATATAGCTGACTGTAACTCTGTACATTCAAATTTCGGAAAGAAAAAGGTATTTATATTTCTACCACAGTTGTCGGTATCACAGCCACTTAGGTCATTTGATGAGCCAAAATGTTATATATTCCATTATTATACTGATTTATAACAAAACTCTTTGACAAAATAAAACTAAATTTCCAAACTTACTTTCTTCGAAGTCTCAATCGTATTGAAACACAATTTTAAGTTTTTTTTTTTTTGTAACAGTGAATACTAAGCAAACGAAACTATCCAAAGAGATAAACTGAAAGAAATGGATAAGACTTAAACACACCTAACATACAAACGACACACTTCACTTGGCTAGACCTACTCTTATATAAATATTGGATCCGTCCTTGAGTTTGAAAAATGAATCATTTTTTGATGGCGAAGAAACTACAGTGGCTTCATATTTCTGTCTCTAGTAATTCTTTTTTATTGCTACACTTACCAATCAACTACTTTTCCTACATGCGATCTTGTAAATAAAACTAATTTAGAGTGTTGCTAATATAGAAATAAAATTCAAAATTATAATTAAGTAACTGCGTTAATGACCAAGCCCAACGAAAAAATAAGCTTACGACTTCACTGGCAGGGATGGTATGAAACTGTTACAAGTTGGAACCATACTGTAAATATAAGAGCTGTTGTTTTGGCAACGATTGCATGAGAAATACGCCACGTGCGCATATTACCACTCAGGCTTATACTCGCGCTATGGTAGGAAAATTTACCACAGTCATGAATATTACCACTATTAAGTTCAAGCTCTTCATACAACGAGCAAAAAGCAAATGAGACACCAGCAATATCAGATTTTTATAAATGTTTCGATAGTTATTCATATTATATTGTAATATTGTAGGACATCTAATTAACCATATTCGTATGTTCTTAGATGTCGATTTTCTCGTTGCATTCCAACGAAGCTATTTTACTAAACAGGTACTTTTATTTGTTATGGTCAATTACTCCGAATGTCAGGATGGTAAATTTACAACAAATAAATATAATCTATGTTTGAAATCTTACAATTTTCAATTAATAATGGTGTGGTGGACGATAATACTTTCTAGGACTGACAAAAAGTACAATATAATACTTCATGTCAGAACACGCACCGACTGAACTAAACATGGTAAGAAATGTATGTGAATATTGTTTAACTATGTGGTACAATACACAATTTTTTAGTGAAAAGCATACTAAAGTAGGCCTACACTTACCTCGTACTGCAATCGGATGTTGAAGAGGATGCGCCGGAAGTCGTGCACCACTTGTTCCACAGTCTCGTAGATCCTGCGCCTCAGTTTGGAAGATATCTCCGCTAGGTTCATGGGGTTTGTGTGCTGGTACATAGGAACCTGTAACACCCAGTCTCATATAGATAACATACTAGAGGAAGGACAACACTGTGTCTTAGTTTGGAAGATATCTCCGCTAGGTTCATGGGGTTTGTGTGCTGGTACATAGGAACCTGTAACACCCAGTCTCATATAGATAACATACTAGAGGAAGGACAACACTGCGCCACAGTTTGGACGATATCTCCGCTATGTTCATGAGGTTCGTATACTGGTACATGGGTACACGTAACAATCAGTCTCATCTAGATATCATACTAGAGGATGGACAACACTGACACAGTTTGGACGATAGTACATGGGTACCTGTAACACCCAGTCGTATCTAGAAAACATACTCTAGGAAGAGGGAGCCTACTTGGCTTGCAGACACAGTGTTCTAATGGGGAGTAAACACTTAAAATCATTGGGTAGACGTATGTAAATTCAAGGGCGACTAAAACAAGTATTTTTTCCTAAAACATTTAACAAAATATTGTCATAAAAGTATAATTAAAATGTATACACATAAGGTACTGATAGAATGCATGAATTTTAAACTGTTCACTGAGTCATTCCTTTTGAAGAAATGTTCAACAGCAAAAATGCGATGACACACAGTGCATGAAGCCATTGCTAATATAACTGAATTATCTAACCTACAAAACAACTGGCCCTATACTCCGCCATTCCACTTGTACCACTAATACTACACAAGCCAAATGCATGCGTTTTTTTGTTCCACCCTGTATACTTTCTATTTTTTTGTAAAATATATAACAATTCTGTAAATTACCTGTTTTGTACATTAAGTATTCACATTAGAAATATTGCAAAAATTAATAAAACAACAGTTGGCAAGTACTGGAAAATCGTTTCCCAAAAGCAACTCCAACAGTATCACTGTAATCTGGGAGAAGTTTCAACAAAAATGTAAAGAGATAATTACAGTGAAGTTGATGTGAAATGTGCAAGAGAATCATACACTCACCTCGGGAGACAGCATTTAAATGAGAACGAAGTCCATGTATAGTGGGGATATATACTGTTGGCTATAGTAGGGGTGGGGGTGCATTTTATACTGGTGATTTGTCCAGCCTATTTTTCTCTCTTTGGCAGTCATAAGGAGAGGTCGTCTTATGTGAGCCAGCAGGGGAGTGGAGAGAGGGCAAGAGATAAGCTGGAGAGGGTAATGCTAAAACATTAGTGTAGTATTAATATTAGACAGAAGGGGTATGACACAGGGATAGGGCACTACAAGGATAGGCAGAGTGGGGTATGTCATAAGGCAGAGGGGTGGACTATGCTTTATGGTTAAAGCAGGGAGGGTTAGTATAGAGGTATGCTATATGGATAGGTGGGTGTAGTGGGAAGGGGGTATGCTATAAGGTTAGGTGGGAGGAGGGGTTAGTACAGAGGTATGCTATAAGGTAGGGCAGATATAGGCTAGATGGTATGCGGGAGGGAGGGTTATACTATAAGTCTTAGGCTAGAGGGGAAATGATAGGCTAGAGGGAGAAGGTAAGGCAGAAGTAGAGAGGAGGTAGGGGTCTATGCTATAAGATAGGGGAAGGGATGGTAGTACAAGCATTGGCTACAGGAGTATGTCAAAAGGAAAAGGAGGTAGGAGAGGCTACAGTGGTACGCTATAAAGATAGGCAGGAGTAGAGATGAAGGGGTATGCAATAAGGAAAGGCAGGAGTATGTTATATGGATAGACATGGGAGGGGATAGTACAGACGTATGCTATAAGGTAGTGCAGATATAAGCTAGAGGGTATGCTATAAGATAGAGGAAGGGAGGGGGTTTGCTATAAGACAGGATAGGAGTAGGCTAGAAGGGTATGTCATAAAGAGAG
This sequence comes from Medauroidea extradentata, assembly GCA_003012365.1. NCBI lineage: Eukaryota > Metazoa > Arthropoda > Insecta > Phasmatodea > Phasmatidae > Medauroidea > Medauroidea extradentata. The sequence continues at coordinate 85,649 of PNEQ01105979.1, forward strand.
GAGCTATGATATTATACAGCTGGAGGAGGGGGATGGGGGCTGTGCTATACGGATAGGGCAGAGATAGGCTAGTACAAGCATAGGCTACAGAGGTAGAGAGGCTATGATGTAAGGCAAAGGGAGGGGTGGAGGGAGCCATGCTATAAAGGTAGGGCTGATATAGACTAGTACAAGCATAGAGTACAGGAAGGGGCAGACATCCAATCACATCAGTTCCCACTCAATGTGCTTAGGTACAACATGTAATAAAAGGGTCCATTCCGCACAAAATGACTCGTAAGACAAGTTATCACCGAGAAGATTGCATGCCAGATAATTGACTTGTGCCTAGAGGCTATGGTGAGGTGAGATGCACATTCTGAGTCGTCCTTACAGCTACTGCACTTCCATGCATAGACCATGCATAATACATCCACCCAGGCTGCTGGTACCTTAACAAATGAACCAGCAAAATGTCTATACTAAACTTACCTCCTTGCTCATGTCGAATTTTTGAATGAAATCACTCTCTCGCATGTTGCGGATGGAAGCCAGGATGGACTCCAACTTGCGTATTGTCTCCTGATTGATACCGCGCCTCCTCACCCGTAGAGAGTTGCATGGATCTTTTATCTCCGACCAGCTGCTCGCTGTTGTCTTCGGGATGGTACAAGTTCTGGTCTCCAGATTCCGTTGTGACTGTCTTCGGGAACTAGACTCCTTCTTCTTATTTCTTGTAGCTTTGCTACGACTCCTTGACTTACGTTTCGGCTTACCTACTGGTACGGCATCCTGATCATCAATACCTTGCATATTCGCTTCTCGCATATTCGCTTCTTGCAGGTTACTGTCGATAGCGACTGCTTCATATACTTCACTCACCACATTAGACTTCACCGTTTCTGTACCATCATTACATTCAATCACGGCTGGAACCAGTTCTTTTCCTTCAACCTGGTTAAAGCCACAACCCTGAAACAATTCTTTTTCTTCAGCCTTGGTAATCCCGCACAACCCTCCTATATTAACATGGGCATCACTTTCGTGTACTGCAGCACTCGTTTCTTTGGGGCCAATTTCTAGTCCCCTAGATTCATTTGTGCTCGTATGAACATTATTCATATCTGGTAGAATAGGCTCGGACATATCTGTTGTATTTTTAGGCATCTTTCCGGATAGCGATTCATTTTCGCTCATCTCAGGTGTATTGATTAATGTCGCAGTTGAGTCTGACATCATAGCTTGAGATAATTTTTGCTTTTTACCCCTCAATTTGGCTTTCTTAACTTGCAAAACTTTCTTCTTGCTTCGTGTCCAGACCGGGACGCGAAATACAGTATTAGATATTTTTGAATGCTTCTTAATTTTTGTGGTACGAGGACGACGACGGGTTCGGGGAACACCACTTAGGCAGAAACGCTTCAGCTTTCCATGGAGGTCTTTCCGCAAAATATATTTCAGTCTGTTGTCTGTAGGGAGCTGCAAATAAACTTCTTCATAACACGCTAATAGCTTGCAAATAAGCCCTGAATAGAATCTAATTCTCTGAAACGGCAGTGGTTTGTAGTCTGCTAGTAGTAATTCTTTAGAGCAATCTAGGCAACTGCAGTCACGTTTTGATGCATTATTACCTGCACGTCTCTTTCTGCAAACTCCAAATTTTTCTTTAAACTCCCTTTCAACGAGCTCGATTACATCATGTTTGGTTGTATAGTAATCGGAATTTGCATTATTATCATCAGCCACAGCTACAGATAGTAAAACTTCTGTGACACTTGGATTTTCAGTGTCAGATATGGCATCCGGCTCCTCTCTGAATTGTGTCTCGTCTTTGAATTGTGTCATTTGTTCGTAAAAGGTTTCAAACTCATACGAAGGTCTTGAAATGGAAATATTTTCGTCATGAAACTCTTGAACTGGTTCATGAACAGGACAAAATGCAGTCCCTTGAGTTAAACAAATGCCACAATGGTTAAATGTGTTTATGAGAGAAGTGGCTTGGACACTGGAACATTGATTGTTTTCCAAAACATTGCTTGATGGTTTCGTGTCCTCATTATAAGTTGGTGCATGCATCTGTACATCGAAAGGCTTTATATCCTCATCGGCGTTATTACCATCTGAACCACTTTTTCCCTCGGGGATGGTTGACTTTTGATCGATATTTTCACTGTCAGTAATTATATTTTTGTACTGAGGAAACCATTTCATAACTTCCCACACAGCTGGAGACTCTGCGAACTTGTTTCCTGTAAAGAAATGCAAATATTAATTTTAACTATAATAAGCCTAAATATTAAATAATCTTACACTGACTGACACTAATCATAGTTATTTATCTATGATGTTTTGGTATGTAGAATATCAGCGAAAACACTGACTGAAGAAGTAGAATATGAACTTCATTATTTTTAATATGTTTAGTATTTCACACACAGACTGTCTAACATATAAAGTAATAAATATGAAAACTTTTAAAAGCAATACTTGCTGGACCAGTTAATTCACTAGATCCTTAACAGCAAAAGAAATATCTTATGTTTGAAAAAAAAATATTGTTTTGGAAATTAGGAGACTGACCTCGTGTTATCGCCTCCTGATATGAAATGATCGTATAAATTCATAAATGTGTGCATCAGCATAACAACACTACAAAAATTTATACTAGCAAATAACTTAAAATGGGAAAGAATGCATCATAAAACGTGGCAAGATACACGGGAACATGGGCAGACCCCAGTTCGTAGCGTGGTGCACACTACTACCACGTGGGTGTCGCTAGAGGGGGTGGGGGGATGGTATAACTTACGCCTTGACTCGTGTGCGTGAGGGTAGCTTCAGGGTGTCATGTCGAGATGCCAGCTATACAGTAATAACCTACGCCATCAAGGTCGGGAATTTAGTCGAACCTCGCTCCGGGACGGCCTAAACGAGGACAGGTACATGATATCATTTGCAACGTCGCGACACATCTTAAAGAAAATAATTCGATGTAAGTATTATGTATGCTCTAGAAGCGACAAAAGCTGCGATGGGCGGAGACCCTTTTTATTTTCGTAAGGATAGAAGGTATCAAATAGCGTTTACTGTTGGTTTGTCGGTATTATTGTCATGAAATATTTGCCTGAGTTTTATCAGGTTATGTCGATCAGTGTTCGGTTTGTGGGAAAATTTAAATTTTAAAATTTTAATTTTAAGGCAAATTACTACTTCAATATTACTATTATGTACAAAGTGTCTTAGATATTTCCCGCCTTATTTTCCACAAGGTCCTGCCGGAGTTTGTTGGTGTTTTTCATATTCATCCTGTGTGTGTACGTGTACGTTTTACTAAGCAACGGAAAAAGCACGTGGACATTAATGGATATAAACACATTATTTTGAAATGTAATCCTTCAACACAGAATGAACATCGCATTTATGAAATCTACATTTCACATTATTTAACTCTGTACAAAATATTTTGGCTGATGGAAATAGCCAAAGGGGACTAAATTTTCCAACATCTAAAGGGGGAAAAATTAGAAAGGAAAAAAAAACGTGATGACGTTGACGATTTAACACGTGGTGCAATAAGAATGAAAGTGCATGAGTTTTACGTAGTCGAAAAAACATTTCGAACTTTAAATAAGTTAAACAAGGCTTTGCGAGATGATGTGGTTTTAGGCTGCCGTAAGAGTTTTTGGCCAAACTGCTAAAGAGACTTTGATTTCGTTGGAAGGAGTATCAGACACTGAGATAGATTAGAATTGAAAAACCGGATACTGTAGCATGAAGAAGATGCTTTCTACAAGAAATTCTGGTCGACCAATCATGTACGTAGATGAAATGTACATCCATGGCAGCCACTATTTTAGTTCTTGTTGGCAGTTGGACAAGGAACTGGGTGTCACTGAGACTTGATATTAGAGACAAGCTAGCGTTTGATAACTGTACAGGGGAGGAGACGGTTTTGTATTGAATGCATTGTTGATATTCCTATCAAAAGAGAAAACGCGATATTATTACAATGACATAAAATTCGATAATTTTTCGAAATTTGTACAACAGAAACTTCCCCAATTTATCTGAAAAATCTGTAATCCTACTCCGCAATGTAAGTTATTGGAACGTCAAAAAATAAGGAACTCACTTCTGCTAGCCTAAAACCAGAGATTCGGGAATGTCTAAAAAGGAACAATGTGGCAGTTGCTAGTGAAACAAGTGCTCACTTCCAAATGCTTAAAAATTGACGACATAATCACAATAAACGGTTACGGAGTAATCAGGCTGCCTCCCTAAACATCCTGATCTCAGACCAATTGAGTTAGTGTATAGGCACACCGAAGGAGAAGTTTTTGAAGAACTATCAACATCATTCGACGACAAGAAGGTGTCACGTGAACAGCTTTTTAATACATAATCTGTAGACGATGGGGAGAATGTGGCCGGCAAGTGAAAATCATTGAATAAATGAAATGCATATTTAAATTGTAAACTTTGGACGACAATAGCGCTGTAGAGTTGCACAAAAAGACTAACTAAATTAAATTGAACGTGCTGTCTGTGGGTCAAAAGCATTCAGTGTGTTACATCTCAGTATTTTTTCCACAGTATTTATGTTATTAGACATTATTGTAGGTAACATTTCTTCTAGCTTCTTTTCCACATGTTTTGTATACCTTTGAATTACTGTTCGAGTGTGGTCAATTTTACACTAAAACTAAAAGCCATCTACGATTACATTTTCTGTCATATAGTTTCCCTTAACAAAGTTTATTTTACTCTGGTTATCGTCTGATTAAATATGTGTTCATGTCCAGGCCTCATATGCATGAGGAAATTTTTTGATGACTCTTGGCATCCGGACATGCAAAGTTAGGAAGTTACGAACGACATACAAATACAAAACAAATGCTTCAATTGGGGGAACAATTTATTAATAAAAAATTAAAATAACTATAATACGCACGGTGATCACGAATCGACGAATTGTATAATGTTGTAATAGAATTATGAGGTAGTCTATTAAACAATATACCGCTAACATGTTCGTGGTGTAGGCTAATTTATCCAGGTGTACATGGTTGAGTTCGGAAGGGATGCGTTAATTTTTCATGGAAATAGCTTATGTAAGTAGGTCGAATAAGTGTTTTCGGATTGTCCGTTAGGTGAATGTAGTGGGAGTACATTTCATTTCGTGAAGTATGAAATTTCATTTCTTGGAATACAAAATTACTACTTCGATGTAAGGTAACGCCACACTGTATATTGTCTAAACAATTAACTGTAACAAGGGACCCTTGCTTTTCGCGAAAAGAATCTTGCCCTACTTTGTTTCAGTGCCTTACGTGCACATCTGTAGTTGGCTTCATGGTTATTAGCAGCGTTTCTATATGAAGTGCTGTATCTCATTTTACTGAGCCAATTACAGTAACGTTCCTACTTCACCACACGCCTGTGATTTGCGGGTAGAATTCCAAGGCTCGTGACAGTTACAATATCCAATATCCAATCACTGACCACGAAGCAGAATAGCAGATGTGCTCGTAAGGCACGGAAACAAAGTGGGGCAAAATTCTTTTCGCGAAAAATAAGGGTCCCTAACAATAAACCATTTTTTGTATTGTTTTAAAAAATTTTAATGTCGGTTTTCTGGACGTCATTACTCCCTCTGTATTCATATTACGAAAAAAAAATGTAAAACATATTTTCAATTTGCTTTTTACAGTCTATCACTACGTGTAATTAAAGCTCTCTGACCTATCTTGTATGTCAACATGTTTCCTGTACTTGGTTTCATAGGTGTGGTGTACGCCGACTTAAATGAAAACTTATAAGCGAAATTATTGAGTATTCAAAATCTAGTATGTAGAAAAATTAAACCGTCTATGCTTAGTGGCAAAAGTTTACTTCACATCCTAACCCTGCCTAAAAAAAATGTAATCTTTTCAGATGCTACCTCCAACGAATCGATATGTAGACTGGAATGTTTTCGTTTATACTTTAGATAGTTTTTATTACGATAAAGTGAGACACGTTATGGTTTGGCTAGAGTTCCGAACACCAACATTCAGAACTACTGATATAATTTTTACAGGTGACTTTTTTTTTTTTTTTTTTTTTTTTTCAATTTAGATGCCTCAGTTGTCCCAGACACAGCAAGGGCTAGGATCACCACTGGTCATGATGCGACGTAAAACACACCGCACCTCTAGAACAATAGGAGCACAACTAAAAAAAATACGGTTATGAGATGTTGTCATTTGAAGTTTCAGTGAAAAAACCAATTCGGATATTTAAAACTTTTAATGTAACCATAATACCAATTTTCATGTTGAAATATATAAAATTAACAGTTGACAATGCTGTTATTCTATAATAATTATATTATTTTCGTCATAGAAATATGAAACGTACATAACAATAAGGAATCAAGTTTAAAAAATGCAGTCATCAGGTAAGCTAAATAAATTCAGGTATTACCATCAGAAGGACCATCGAAAGATGCATTACAATAGAGGCCTAACACAAAATAACCACTTTCTGAGTTGTGCTCCTATAGATCTGGAGGCGCGACATGTTTCTGTAGCGGTCGTTCATGAACGCATCTGCAGCTACCAATAATGTCCGAATATGTCACTTCCCCCATGCAACTAGCGTAGCCACTCTACCCGGAACCCCGTGCAGTTTTCATTTTCTATTGTTTTCCATGCACCAATGGTATCAAGCATTTTCTTGGATTTATTGTAAAGACGTTACGTAGACTTCGTATACAGATGTTATTTTCGCGTTATATTAACCGCTGATCTTTACTATTTTCCGAGATGGCGGTTTTATTGTAGATAATGTTAACAGAATCCGGACATTTCGACACAGTAGATTTTCTTGGAATAGACAACAGTAGAAGAAAATTTTTTTTTTTCGTTTACAGATTATTCTAACCTATAAGTTATGGTCAAAAAGTATTTTTACGATCGTAAGATGCAGGAAGTTCATAACATAAAATTAATTTATTTGTGTACGTATTTGTTGAATTATTGCTAGTGTGTGCATATGTACACACACACATACATTAAGTTAGTTTCAGCATATCGTCGGTGATGCAAATCTCCGTATGCCAAAACTGATCAGTAGCCAGGAAAAATTATGTAAAAAACTCTTTTCTACAAAAATAAGTTTTTGCCACTTGTACTTTTTGTATTTATTTATTTCTTAGAGATATCAGTACAACATAGTGCTGTCAGAGAGATATCATTTCATTAGTGTTATTGAACCCACGATCTGTTCTGAATTCTGTTGCTAACTTGGGACAAACGACATGCCAAGTTTTGTTATGTATTACTTGCAGATTGAAAAAAGTGCAATAAACTTTGATTTATTGTTCTAATACTAATTAGAGTTTTTCTGTTATCTTTACTAAATGGCAACATACTCTCGCGGTAAAAACTAAGTATAAATTATTGTACTTAATTAATCTTTATTCAGCAATAAAGAAAAACGAATATAGGTTTATAGTTCTGAAGTTTAGGGAAATAGAGGAAAATGTTTTTTTTTTCCTTTGTAAGATGAAAATTGGAAAAAATTTTGATTTTTCTCTTCTAGGCGAAAAATTATGTAAAATGGACAAAGTTGCAAAAGAAAAATGAAAGAGTATTTGAACCTCAAATATGAGTGGTAAATATACACACGTGTCTATTTGCCTATACACATAATATTACAAAATGGAAATAATTATTAGACGTAACAAAAAGTTTCTGAAAGAACAGCATTAAGATTGGTGCTTTCGAATAAACTGCACCCAGAAAGGATAGGCCCCCTCCTCTGACAACCTTTAGTTTTCATACCACTGATTCTAGCTGTCATCTTTCGAATATACTATCTGCTTTGCAAAGAAACCCTTTTTAAGGGGGGGGGGGAGTAGTGGGTTTATTTTTCAGACACACAACTGAATAGTGAAATTTGAAACTGATAACTAGAAACCCTGTGTTTTCACTACAATATTATTGCACCAGTTTGTTACAGTGTCTTACTGGCACATCTGCAGCTCTGCTTCGTGGTCAGTGATTGGCTGTTTTAACTCTCAGAGTCTTATACTACCCACTAACCACGGGCGTATGTTGTCGCTGTAGCCCTGTTCTGATTGGCTTAGTCTAGTGAGTGACGCCTCTGTACAGTAAAACAATTTTTGTACTTTTACAAAAAGTTTTTTTTTTTTTGGAAACCTGTTTCCAAAAGTTTTTTTTTGTAACACTACAAAAATGTTTTGTAATATTTACAAAAAACTTGTACTTTTACAAATTTCTTTGTATATTTACAAACATTTCTGTAAATCTGCAAACAAATTTTGTATACTTACTGCTAATATTTGGTTCACTTTACAACAATTGTTTGTAGAGTTACAAGAATTTATTTTTGGAAACTTGTTTCCAATTTTTTTTTTTTTTTGTAAAATCACGATATGTTTTGTAAAATTTGTCTGGTCTTCAATTTTTATTTTGTTTAAAATCGCAAAATAAACTCATTACCATTTATTTTACTAGTTCCTAAAGGTGTTCACAGTATTTGTAACCACTTTAAAAGGTTTCGGACATCTTACATTTATTGCCTGACTGATAATGTTCTGATATTAGTTTACAAGCTTTTCCTTGTAAATTTACAATTTTTTTACTGTGTGTGCGAACACGCGCCACTAGTAACCACGAACGGAACTGCAGATGTGCACGCAAGACATTTGTTTGTTTATCAGCAACATTTAGATCAGGGGCAGATTCAGAATGGAATTGCGAAAAAGGGGGGTGGGGGGTATGTTTTTGCTAGCACCGGTTAGCCTTAAAGCGGGGAGTCCGGGGGTCCTCCAAAATTTTGATTTTAAAATGCAAAATGGTGCACTTTGAGAAAATTTTAAACGTTAATGTTTAACACATAACATACACAAATTGGAACATTTTCAAATAGTTTACAGTCAGTTTCTTAGAATATATTGCAAAGTTCATAACACCTAATGCATTTTCAATAGTTTGAATAAATAGTATAATATTTCTAAAACAAGGTTGGGCTCCCCCCCCCCCAACTGTATCCGTCACTGCCATAGATCCCATATTGGAGTATAGCTAAATAGGTTTTGTCATTCAATATGCTTATACAAGTGACATACGTATACTTACAAATAATTTACAGAAACATATAATTGCTTGTAAAAGGCCGTACATTTAAGAATAATGCAGTTATTTGAAAAAGGACCTACATTCAAAGTATTAAATCATCCAGTAAAACAAGTACAAATTACGTATTAAAACAAATTAAATACAATTTCAGAAAGAAAGAGAAACTGACAAATAGGTGAACAAAAGTTTGGGTTGTTGATTCAACTAAAGATTAAGGAATTCTTCGACAGAGTAAAATTATCAGTTTTCACATTTTTTTAAAAGATTTTGAATAGGTTTTCTTATTATTACGAAATACAGATTTATGTAATGATTGAAATTTGTTGTAAATGTAAATTTCTGAGTGATATGAACCTTTCTGAAACATTTCCATTCCAAAGAGTTTCCTGATACAAGAAGATTATTTCTAGAACCAGTGACCAGTGTCGTAAGTATGAATACGTATTATCATTATTGAAACAGGATGGTGCAAAATTTGTATTCGTGGAAATCCAAGGGTATCCACTGATTGCTGTGTGCCAGTGTTCAGTTACAATGATGCAGTACGGTGTGTTGTGTGTGTTTATCAGATTACTCGTAAACAAGACACTAACAATGGCAGCAACGTGATGCTTCTAAAGTTCAGCTTATCTAAACACAGTGCAGTTCTTTTCACATTCCTACGCCTTGTTAGTAAACAGAAATTCAGGAATAACATTGGCTAATTCTTTGCTTCTTTCAATTACCTAGTGTACGTACGTATGTGTATGTATGTATGTATGTATATATATATATATATATATATATATATATATATATATATATATATATATATAAGGTGTAATTGAACAACACCGACAAACTCCGACAGGTTATTCCTTATGAAAAAACAAGCAGAAATTAAACTTCGCATTTTCGCCTAAACTTAATATTAAGGGAGTAATGAGTTCTGAATACCAACATTTATAACCGTATTTATCCAAAATATCGGAAACTAAGTGACATAAAAAACAATACTATCAGAATTGTTTAATTCTATTGGGATCTTCAAGTCAACAGCAAATATAGCATGATACCTTCCATCCTTATTAAAATATAAGGGGTGGCTAACCTCTAATTGCAAACAACTATTTTACCGTCAGGATTTTCAAACATTTGAAGATGATTTATTGAGAAATGAGACCTGTGTAAAATAAAAGGTTCCTTTGTTACAACTGTCTAGGACATACCGTTTATGCCCAAAACACACTTGAAGTTTCGCGCAGACGTACAGAGCCTAGAGCATAGATAATGCTGCTAACATCCATGTGACATTTACATATGTTTCAGCTGCCTGGGACCTACCATTTTCATTCACAACTGCTATGATATGTGCGCAGAATTCTAGCAACAAACTGATCTGCACTTTAACAGTATTGCACTTGTTATTCACAGTTAATGTCCACCATCGTCTGTATGCTGAACACATCACATGGATGTTCGCAGGATTGCCTATACTGTAGGCTCTGTATGTCTGCCGAATATTCAGATGTGTTTTGAGCATAAACGGTATGTCCTAGACAGTTGCAACAAAGGAACCTTTCATTTTACACAGGTCTCATTTCTCAATAAACCGTCTTCAAATGTTTGAAAATCCTGACCCTTATTATTCTCGTCAGGGTGGAAAGTATCAAACTGCATTTGCTGTTGGCTTGAAGATCCCAATAGCATTAAACAATGCTGAGAGTATTGCTTTTGCTTTACTATGTCATTTAGTTTCCCACGTTTAGGATGAATACGATTACAAAATGTCATATTTAGAGACTCATTACTCTCTTAATGTAACGTTTAGGCGAAAAATGCAAAGTACAATTTCGGTTTTTTTTTTTTTTTTTTGCGGAGTTTGTCGGTGTTGTTCAGGAAAATCCTGTATATGTATGTGTATAAATATAATACACGCACACATATATATATATATATACACACACTTACATTTTCATACATACATACATACATACATGCATACACACATACAAACAGAGAGAGATATAGAGAGAGACAGAGAGAGATAGAGAGAGAGTAAGTGAGAAACCGCAATGGGTTTAAAATAATTTTACACTTTTGTCCCCCAGAAAATTTTGAGTAAGCATTATTTTTCCCAGGCAATTCCTTCTAAAACGCTAAGAAAGTTGTCAGCAATTTAACGGTGGCGACCCGTTTTATTTTCGTAAGGGTTGAAGGAACGAACTAGCGTTTGCTGTTGGTTTGCCGGCCTTATTGTCATGAAGTAATGTCCTGAGTTTTATCAGTTTACGTCGATCAGTGTTCGGTTTATGGGGAAATTAAAATTTATATTTTCAAGACGGGTTACTCCCTTGATATTACTGTTATGTACAATGTGGCTTGCATAATACCTGCTTTATTTTTCACAAGGAATCACCTGCCGGAGTTTGTCAGTGTTTTTCATATTCACCCTGTGTGTGCATTTTATTAAGCAACGGAAAGGGAATACGAAAATTAATGGATATAAATACATTATTTTGAAATGTAATACTTCAACGTAGAACGAACCTCACCTTTATGAGATCTACATTTCACCTTATTTAACTTTGGCTAGTAAACGATTCAGCTGGATATGAACAGACACTTAAAGACATGTGTAGGCTCAGAAATGCTGTTGAGTTATTATTGTCGCAAACCACATCCCTGAATCAAGTGATTTTTATGTTTCTGCTGGATCAGTAGCCACGGCATTAAATAAAAACGTAAGGTGTCCACGTGAAAAGGCACCTTATCTTATAATTAGTTAAAGTCCCTTTACACACGACATGCCCAAAAAACAGTTTTCTAGGCACCCGCTCGGGGTAAAGGAGAAATAAGCGTTAGTCATTTGAAATTCAATAAGGCGATTTGAAAATTAAATGAGTGGCAGAAACCAGATGGTATATCCAAGATGACCCACAGAACAGGCCAATGAATCCAAAACGAAGATGCTCTTTTGAGCCACTTACCTGAAACTGTGTGTTACACGTTGGACGATCAGAAACGAAAGTGTAATAAGCGCGACACTGACACGATTATAGGCGGTTCGGGGTAAAGTCAGCTCTCAACAAGGCCCTGCTGAAGTTCTATTTTCAGCCAATTCGTATCTTTCCGCGCGTAACGGCTAATGACAGGAAATATCTACCGTTTCTGGACACGTCACCTGATGTTTACGCGTGGAAGATAAATTGTGCAGTCGGTATGTACATATATAAATTGATAGTAAAAGTAAATTAATTACATAAATTACAATTATGTCGATTTCGAATGAATATGTTTCTGTATTGTTGTGTTTAAATAGGGAAACACACGGAACTATATTGCGTAATTTCCCTGCGAACCACACAAGCAGTAAGGCAACTATAGTTATTTTTGAAATACATGCAGTAAGGCTAGTGGTATTTTTAAAGGTTAATTTTTTAGTGCTCACTTTATCCTGAACAGCCTATACCTAGTGCCATGTTATCCTTACTCAAAGTTCTCTGAACTGGAGGCCTCTACCCGCCGTCGCGCTACATCCGTAGAACGTTTCAAATAGTAACCCTGCACTTTTATTACTGGAACATATGCAGTCTGCAGCAAAGTTCAGTGCAGGACTCTTGGGTACAACACAGGTACTGTACGGTAGTTAAACATTTTAGATGATAATTTTTTTTTAACTATTCCTGTGCAATGGAGGCAAGTTACAAACAAACTAAAGAAGTATTTTGGACATACGCCATTGCAGCAAATGGTGTGTCACAGAAAACCAGAGAATAAACACAAACAGACGGGTGTACAAACAAAATTAATTTGCTTACAACGGGCGAACAAAGGTGAACACAAACAATTCTACAAGGAGTTCGGTCAGTGATTTACAAGAAAATAACACAAACGAGCACCCAACACGAGAAAACTAACCAAGGTAAAACTAATCAAATAAATCAGACTACTCCACAAAAGGGATTCCGTAAGTGGGTACAAAACAACATACAAAAAACTTACAATAGACAGACAGACAAAACTAAACAAACGACAAAAACACATCAGAAACACAGATTCCTTGAGGAATGCGAACGAAAACAAATAACACAGTAACTTTGGACAGTAAGACAATGAAAAACAGACTAACTAAATGGTCTCCTTGCACTCAGAACGAAATGGGACCTTTTAGAAATGCGAATATTGTAACATTTAGTATTGTACAACAAAATAAAACAAAACAACAGAAGGTAATATATTGAAACTATTTTGTGTGGCATTTATAAAACTTTACAGTTATAAAAAAGTTTAAACAGTATAGTTTCGTAGCAACCTGGGCACAAGATTATTAAATTTTACAATTTGAATGAACAATTTTTATCCATTTTGGAATGCTCGAAAACAATATTTTCAAAGTGAGTAACATTTAAATTTAAATGTACTAGGCAACTCCTGCTCTGAAATATTTGTTTAAGGCACGGGTATTACAGTTGCAATAACCGAGCGAGGTTGTGCGACGTTAACACGTTGGACTAGCGTTCGGGAAGACCCGGGTTCGATCCCTGCTCCGGCGATCATCATTTGAGTTTCCCTTAATCTCTCCAGGCGAATCCTGGGATTGTTCCATAATAAAGGCCATGGCCGCTTCCTCTCCCAACTCCTGTCGTGTCACCGTCTCTAATTAATTCGCTGTCGGCGAGACGCGAAGCCCACTTACCTTAACTCATGCTTGCAATAAAGGGAAAATCAAATGAACGGATATAGTTTCCGTCAACAACAGATGTAGGCAAAAAAATACAGGCTTCCATCGTCTGTAATGCAATATATTTTAGGTTTATAGCAATAATTCATAAACCGTCTGACAATGACAACTAATGCGATATTAAAATATCACTAGCATTTGTTCAGGCATCTAGGTACATATTCTAAATAAGGAAATGGGTCAAGCTGTTTGCAGGTTAGAGACTCCGAATGCAGTCTATAGGCCTATCCTAGGCTTTCGATAACAGTTTGTCCACAGTTTATCACACCTACCTAAGGAAACACAGAACATTAGCAATAGGAGAACTTATCACTGGCAGATTTATCGGAAAATTAAAACACTGTTTCTCCTGTTTGACTTCGCAAAATAGGCATGATGCATTACGCTCAGTCAGTTTCTTGTGTACGATGTGATTTTTAATTACTTTCTGGTTTTGTAAATTAGTTAGTAGAGCCACAATTTTGTGGAAATTTTTTTTTTTGCATAATTTGGTTACACTGCCTTACGTTCACACAGCAGTTCTGCTTCGTAGCCAATCAAGGGATGTTTTTAACTCAAGCTTGTCTTGAGGTTACACTGGCATATCAAAGACGTAAAATAGTTTTATTCTGATTGGTGTAGTCAAATGAGAGACGTGTCTGAACAAAGACACACTGCCAATAACCACGAAGCAGAACTGCAGGTGTGCACGTAAGACATTGAAACCAAGTGGTGAAATATTATTATCGCCAAAACTCGTACTGCAGGTTAGAAATAAAATGTGTCTTCTTATGGGAGAGTTTGACACAGGGAAAAATGCTGCCGCTAGTTTCGTTGCTATCGCCAAGGAACCAGAAAAATACGAAACTGTAGTAAAATTTAATTTAAATAGGCTTAGAAAATTACAGCAATAACTTAATTTTGAAGTGAAAATAAACCAGATTTCGCGTTTTAAATTATCAACCTCATGTAGCTTAAAATTCAGGAAAGCTCTGTGATTGGTCAGTTTCTACCCATTAGCAATACCAGCACTCAAGTGGCAGAAATTTTCCCTGTGACGAACTTTTAAGGGCGCGGCTACCGCAATTTTATCACCATTTCTTTTTTATCAGATATTTTTTCTTCTTACTTTAGACGCAAAATGTGACTAAATTTGGCTTGGTTCTTATGAAATTTTTTTCCTTCTCATAGTTTCGCGTAATGGCTTGTTTAAGTAATATTTTGCATGTTTCCGTTTTAATGATTGCACTAAAACTGATATACCGAACTAAAAAAAATCATAGTGGATAAAGACATTGCAGGCTACAATGCCATGCTATTAAAAATTAAGAATAAAGATTATTTGTATTTTTAAAAAATGCTGAAACTGAGCATAAAAATTCAAAAAATTCAATAATTCTTTTAAAAATACAAATAATTTTATTCTTTATTTTTATAAGCGTGACATTGTAGCCTGCAATGTCTTTATCCACTGTGATTTTTTTTTTACTTTGTTGGTATATCAGTTGGTTTTAGTGTAGTCTTTAAAACGGAAACATGCAAAATATGACTTTAACAAGCCAATACGCGAAAACTATGAGAGATAAAAAAATTTCATAAGTCTAATTTTGTCACATTTTGTATCTAAAATAAGAAAAAAGCCGGTACAAATAAAAAATGGCGATGAAAATGCGGTAGACCGCGCCCTTAACATCGACTTTTCTAACATGTAGTAGAATTAACCTTAGTTCTACGAATGTAGAGTCGTAGGTTCATATAGTACTTTAGTTCTTTGTTTTATATTTGTAATGACAGTGCATCGGCTGGTATATAGTTGTCACTTCCTAGCAGTTAGAATATACATTACACCTCGTATGGAGTTTCTGGTTGGTTTTTACATAATAATTAACATTGTTGTACAATTGTAGGTACTGCAACTGTGAACGTTTTCAGATGTTCGCAACGCTTCGTACCAGAACTGAAGACGTGTTGATGTATTTCAGACTGTACATCTCAGCACAATTCCTTTTCTAGGCTCCACGCAACTCCCGTTTCAAGTTACACGTTCTGCCCAGCTAGTGGTATGTAGTCGTCATACGCTCTTGTAACAACGGCTGCTATTTTACCGAGAACTTACCTTCAGAGACGCTGGATTTAGACCATTTACGGTAAAGTAAGCATATGTGAATATAGTCTTGTCAAGAATAGTAAAAATTATGTTCATTTAAATCTACGCATGATTTTCGAGTACGCGGTAAAATCTTCAACTTGTTGTCATGTCGACATATGCTTGCAAACTACATCGCCTGCAAAAGTGCAAGGCAGTGTGTTTTAGTGCAAGTTCTACCAACATGGCGGGTATAAGCCGTCCGCGCGAGTCTGCCAATAG
The DNA here is from genome assembly GCA_003012365.1 of Medauroidea extradentata. Classification (NCBI taxonomy): domain Eukaryota; kingdom Metazoa; phylum Arthropoda; class Insecta; order Phasmatodea; family Phasmatidae; genus Medauroidea; species Medauroidea extradentata. The sequence goes on from PNEQ01105979.1 coordinate 101,844, forward strand.
ATGGCAGTATACGTTTAAATGTTTTAGAAGCCATTCTTGTTTCGTTATCAGACCAACCTATAGTTCAAATATACAATAATATGTTACCTAAACGACTTGCCATTGGTAATATAACTTTCACTGCTTGTTTTACTTTATGTTGTATATTCTGTATCATGACTTATTGTAACCATAACTGATACTTGTCTACAATGGCATATATAATGCTGCAACGTTTTCTTCGTCAGAGATCCCCGGAATAAACCTCTCGAAGTGAAATCTGTTTAGTTTCATTGACTTCTCCCCCAATTCCCTCAAGTCTCTCCAAGGTCTTGCTCACTCCAACTGGGCATTGCTCCTGCCAGGACGGACACGTCACTGTGTTCAATACATGAATGTTTTACGAACATATGGCACACAAATCAAAATTGCTGAGAGCAAAATATGAACCAGAACTCCAGAAGTGCTAATTTTAGAGTGAACCAGAGAGTTAGGGTATCACATAACTGCGGAATCTTCAGTCACAACGATTTTCAGGCTGAATTCTCTCACATTCGTGAGTTGACTTCAGATTACGCACAATAAAAAACAAATTTTCGTTAGACATATCACATATATTTACATTCTGTGACACAACTGACTATCCTCTGAAAAAGTTAAGCTAAGGTAAGAAGAAAGTTAGCATGGCAGTTACATATAACTTGAATGAGGCTTACGGCCTTTCAATAAATACAAAGTTCACTAAGTTTTGTCTACCTGATTAAAGCATTTACAATAGTTTGGTGAAAAAAAAACCTTAAACATAACAATTTTACAATTACAACCACTGCGTGCGAACACATATTTTCCACATTAAAATATCATGACTAATAATTGTATGACGAAAGCAGGACGCCTTCCCTCCTAGTACAGTCTTGAAAATGTCACAATTTCACTGTTGCTGCTGGCTTCTAGAAAAACACATCTGCAATCAGAAAAAGAATTAATTCATTCACAGTTTTTCACCACAAAATTTACAAGACCATAAAAATGTGAGGTAAGCATGCAAGGAAATGGGCGCATTTTATATCAAAATGATTGTCTAATTTCTTTCTGTCACACAAAATTAGATTTTTCAAGACGACTTTTTATGAACCAGAACTCATATAAACCCGTAGAACCTCTTGCAATCTATCACAAAACCTATCCCAATAAATTTACAAGTTTTTTACGAAGCGATTAAACTCGATCCAGATATGTTTACCAATTGAAAATATCTAGAGACAACGATGTGATGTTACTTACAAAACAAGACTTATGGTACAAATACAGGACAGTGATTCAAAGACCTCCAACATCGTAAACAATGGCTCTTTAACGCAGCTGTACATGAAAATTTAACAAACCAATAAAGTGAAGGTTCGCCACTTAAGGCGGCTGCCTGGCTTACTCTCGAGCTGCGTGCAGCGTGTTCGCAGTTACGTTTTTCTAAAGAAGCTCATAGACTCCAGTCCACAGTGCTTATCTATGAAAGGAAAACACAATTCAGACCACTTGTGTATATGACTTTCAAGACAGCATGTATATTTGAGGCATTATTTAAAAGCCCTCAAACTTGACTAAAATAGAATTTTCAAGACGGTTGTTTCTCAAGCTGTATGTACCAGATTCGTTCGAAATTGACGCCTACAACTACACTCGTCTTTGCTACAGTGACGGGTCAATAAGGTGATAGGATCCCGCTTAAGGTCCCACGGTAAAAACGTAACGATGTGATAACAGCGCGCGCATTTACGACTTTGGGCATACATAATGTTGCCGGCATCGCTCGTAGCACCTCATACACACAAACACAATCGCTTCATAAGACGACCGCCTTCAGTAACGTGCCTCCAGGCAGGTCGCTGACGACAAGTCTGTGCCCCAGTTGCATGCGCAAAGCGACAATATGATGCTTGTGGCGTGTACCATGGTCACTCTTATCGCACCCTTACTTCCAACCATCTGGTTCGGGTAGAACTCCAGAAAGGCGACAGACTTTAGGCGGTTGGTATGATGGGGGGGGGGGGGGGGTGTTCACAAGTGCAAAAAATTAATAATGTTCAATTTTTACGGAATAATGGTAGTTTTGTAGACATTTCCTAGTGGCTGCATTATCTTCCTCGGAAAATAAACTGGATGACTTCACTCTACTCATTCAACTACAACAAGTGTGTTAATAGTAACGTTTCAATCCGATTTCTTCATTCTACTCTAGGTTACGTTCGTACTGAAATCTTTTTTCAAACGAACTTAATAACAATTTGATCAAACCAATACCATAGGTACTTGAAAAATAACACAACCTACATTTAGTTATTTCGACACCGTTACTTAAAACTGACTTGCTTTTTCCATTCATCTCGTTCTCCACTACAAGTCATCCAGGTATATTCGTACCATAACTGCTGACGATTTTTAGTACTGAAGCAACATTGATGCATGCAGTGAGTGCACTTTCACCTGTCATAACTGGAAATACGTTACATGCCTGGAGGCACCATCTTCATACTGTAAAACCTTTCTCCATCATGCTCAATCCGCCATTCTCATTAGATTTACATATATATTTCTTATTTGCGTGTAATACTCAATCCATTTTCGACTGACTTGTGTTCAATTTGTTTCTTAATTAAGTGACAGGCGCAATGTGTTCGACTGCAGAATGTTCAAGCCACTCAAAATTGAGCATTTGACTGTACCACCCTCAATTCACATTCTACTTCGTTCTGTTAAGTTTGTATCTCACTGATTATACAAGAGATCGCTCATTAACTATATGTACCAGACCATAATTTATTAATGATTAATACTTCTGTATGGCTCTGCCCAATACATAATACATATATGTGCATTAAATAAGCAAGATAATGACTACTAGTAGAATTTTCAATTTTCGTTTCTACTTTTACAAACTACACATATATCTGAATAATTATAGGCCTAACTAGTTCAAAAAATTTTCATCCAATGTATTTTTTGATTGGGCACTACTTGTATTTAAATTAATAAAACAAGCCAGATACGAACAGTATATCACACCTACAAAGCAGATAATCAAACTCAATCTCCGAGCACGCAGACAACTGGGAGTTATAAACCAATAGTTACAGTTTTCTAGATCACACAATCACAGTAAATACCTGTAAAAATATCAGGACGGTTGTTATGATTATCACTCCGAGTCACCATCCCAAACTCTATAACGAAGCACGCTATTGGTCTTCATCTCACTGGGATCTCCAGTTATCTGGGAGTAGTCGCAGCCGTCGAACTTCTCTATAAGCAGTTGGTCGAACTTCATGCCAATCGTGATGCTGTGCTCGTAGAAAATGTCTTTCTCCTGACCGTCCTTCAATGAAAAGGCATAGGAGTGAATAATAATACATATTTGTTCTCGTGTGGTTACTTCAGCCTACATGTTCCTGCTAAGTAGCATAAATGAGAACACCACATGTAAAATACTTAATTAAATAAAACTTTTGCTACACGAATGGGTAAACCGTCTGTAACAGTAGCAATAAACTTCAAGGTAAAATTATGTTACTGTGGAATTGAACAAAGGACAATACTGAATTAAACACACTTCAGAACTAAATGAAACTTTTGTAATGTTAATGGTTAAAAAGTGTGTAAAAATTACTGAATTTTCTTTCTTGCAGCATGTGGCCGCCTTGAACTGTGCAAAAAAAATTGTAATTTATTATACATGTTACAAGTTTTGGGTTTATTAATTTAATTAGTTTTTTATTCTTCAGTATACTTGATGGATTAACGAGAAATTATATAGCAAATAATTACGTTATTGTAATGTTTGTCACAATTTCAATGAATAATCAGCGTGCACTATGTAAACATGTAACAGTCGTAGCATACAAAACAGTTATTGCTTGTTAACTGAAATAACCTTAATAGTTATACTACTTTTCAGTTTACAAGCATTTCAAAATCCATAAAATAGAAACTAAAAAAAAACACAAGTTAAAAAAAGGACTGCTAAAATTTTTAACACGTAATTTAGTTTTTAAACATAATGTTACGAAATTTTTATCGGCAACGTAATAAAAACATGTTCCCAAAGGCCACATACTTTCAAAAAACCAAACCTTGAATTTTTGTATCAAGTTAACATTCATGAAAATTCTTTGACAGAAGTTTGTTTTCCTTGACAACCGACTTTATGTCCAAAAGAAGCGTGCATTGTAAATACGACAGCTAAAACAACAGAAAAATGCAGTAAAATGATAAATTAAATTAAAATGACTTCAAATCGTTCACTGATAACAGTATTCGTTTGCTAACACAGTTTACGGTTACTCTTCACACTGAACTTCTTCCTGAGTATTTACAGATCTTCTGTTAAGATTATTAAAGAAAGCTTCAACATGCTAAGGTTCATTGACTGCTGTCATTGACGAATCCATTTCACCGTAACTACGGATCAACTTTGTGAAAATGGATATTATATTATATTGTAAAGACGATAGAAATACTTAACGATAACAATATTGATTGATATGTATCGTTCGCCATAGTTTAGGATATATTGGTCAATAACACATCTTATTAACAGCTATGAGCTAGTATTATTCAGAAATTGTCAATTAATTTCATATACCTGCTTAATTGCTACAAAAATAATTATTTCATGCAAAGGCATACATCGAATATAACATATCCACTGGTCAATAAATATCTGTAATTGTGAAATTGTGAACATTAGTTTACGATGTTGATTACTGTGATACCATCTAACTACAATCATTATTTGGTAGGAGTAAGTTTTGTTTAATCGAATGATAGACTTAGCATGCATGCAGAAGACACTTATAAGAGTTATTAGAGGATTAGTTATTTTAAGAAGATGAAGTAATGCTACGAAAGAACAACTTACTTCATAATGAAGACGAACATTGAAGAGCATACGGCGGAAGTCGTGTACCATCTGTTCCACTGTTTCGTATATTCTACGCCTTAATTTCGAAGCTATTTCCATCAAGTTCATGGGATTTGTATATGCATACAAAGATTCCTGGAAAACAACAGATCTAAATCAGTTACATTCAATCACACACTGATAAATAAAAAAAATTGCATTGGTGTCTGCTATTACTTACCTCCTCATTTACTTCAAAAGTGATGAAGTCCGATTCTTCCATGTTCCAGATAATGGTGAGAATAGATTCAAGTTTCTGCAATGCTTCTTGGTTGATGCCTCGTCTCTTACTTTTCCTCATACTGCACCCTTTCTTCTGAGCCATCCATTTCCTCGCTGGTGCCCTTGGGTTATCACCGCTTCCATTATCCAAGCACGAAAATGCTGGCCGTCGCGGAATCAAATTCTGCTGATCATGAATCCTCACAGCTTTAATAGCTTCCGCATGTTTTGGGTTGTTTTTCTTTGTTACTGGCCTGTTTTCCTTAATTTCGTTCGTGTCCTCACTCACTTCATCTTCGCCACGAGTATTCACTGGACTTTTGTGGTCCTCCTCGCCTGCACTTGCTGAAGTTTTGGAAAATTTAATTTTTTCTTCTGCTTTGGTTTGCGCTTTTTTCCAAGCAAAATCGCGCCTTTCCCTACTGGCCCAAGTTACTTCATTATTTGACACCTTCGTGTAACCAACTGCATATCCTGCACGATTCGCATACGCGTGGTAAGAATTATTTAGAAACTTTTTGCCAGGAACACAATGTGTACCAGTTTTTAGGTACTTTTTTTTAGCCATAATATCTGCATCTTCCCCACTAACAACATCGGGATATGGCGCAGGGGGAATGCACATGCTAGAATAGCTAACTGATGATATCGATTGTTCATCTCGTAAAGATACAATTGTTGTTGGTATCATGCCATCATCTTCGGACAGTTCAAGATCACATAATGATTCAGCCGCGGCATTTGTTGCCGGGCTAAGAAACCCATGTTGGGGAAATTTCCTAGTACCTCTTGCATGTGACTGCTTGGCTCTTGTATTTGGAGAGAACTTTGGAATTAGGTGGTTCACATGAGTTTTGCCACGAGCTTTAGAAACAAAACAAGGTCCTTTGTCGGATGAAGTTCTTAAGCCCCGATTGTTTCCTAATGAATAGCAGTATTTCCGTGGTCGCGTAGTTTTGCTGTTTGCATGATACTGATAAGATGGATTCTTCCGAGGATAAGTACTAAGACACTTTTGTGGATTATTGTTTAATGTGTGCTGAATATGATTCCTCGTGTGATTTTCTGTGGGTAGTTGACATGAAAAATGGGCATTTAGATCCTGTTGCATGCTGTTTAGTAGTTCCCAGGCACTCGAAACATAGTTCTTCATAGTATAGTAAATTTGCAGTTTGCAGTAAGTTTTCTCTAAGCTCACGAAACACTGATGAATATGATTGATGACATCTGTAGCACTTTGAACTAAAGACTGTTGTCTGACGTCACTTTTCTGGGATGCAAAATCTTCGCCTGAGTCAAGGTACGTACAAAATTTAGTTTCTGTATTGTGTTCACTGTCAGTCCCAACATCTGCACAAAACGGTCCTACAAAATTTTCCTTAGTAAGATGAACTTCTTCGAATTCACAAGTAGGATTTTCGTCACCATCTCTCAATATTGCCAAGATATTGTTTGGGAAACCGTTATTTGCTGAAGCTAAGGTTTGTGTGTATGGTAGCACATACTGATCTTTTTGAATTCCAGACTTTTTTGTGATACCTAACGGGACTAGAACTTGCTCCAGTGGTATATTTTCAACTTTGTTCATCGCCTGAGCTGCATTGTGCTCCTCGCATGTTGACCTAATTAACACTTGCTCACATTCGTTGTCAGTTGATGATTGTGAATCTGTGTCCGAGTCATCAGAGCACACATACTTCACAATTTTTTCTCCAAATTCAGACAATGACTGTTCTTGTGTCACATCACCATGAGAAAGTCTTAGGTCTGTCATATTCCCTTCAACATCGTGTTTCACTACTGTAAAATTGTCTTCACTGCATTGAGCAGCCAAGCCCTTGTCTTCTATAGAGTCTGTAAAATAACTTGGTTCTGTATAAAAACTGAATTTTTGACTGGAACGCAGGAAGCAGCTAGAATCTTCAGTGACGTGTCTGTTTAACAATGGTATTCTTATATCGTTCTCTATTTTAGGCCGCCTCTCAAAAACCTTTTTCGTGTGTAACGCATCTTCAAATTTTAGCCCTGCAATAAATGTATACACATGAGGGAAGACAAATCAGAGCGTTTCGGAGGTGGATATATAAGTAAGGTTCCCGAACAAAATATGAATCTAAGCTAAGGTAAATTCTATTTTACAAGGTTATATGCACGTACTTATGATGCAGAACATTTGACAGTGTGACCCTGACCATTTAAATCGTCAGTCTAATGCAACTTCATATTGCAGTCTCACATGACATCACTGAGATTTTGGTCTTTGTGGACTCAACTTGCTCCTATCGTAATCTATGAAGAAATGTTAACACGTGATAAGAAAGCAGGGTGCAGTATTGAGAAGATGGCGCAGATGCCGTCTGAAGAGTGGATGCCACTAATGATCCTTGTAACAACAGCTCATTCACAGCAATAGTTTTGGTGAAATGATTTAGTATTGATGGGGAAAGAATGATGGGCAGTGGAAAAAGCACTGACATCAACGTAGGCTTTACATACAGCATTGCTCACATAGATTTGTTGTTTCAGTCAGGAGTACTAACAACCCTATACGATGTTACAGCAGAAAGAGTGTTGCAAAATAAATTCTTTAAACCAGCACATTCTCAAATTGAACTAAAGCACACAAAGAGTTAAACAATTCAGAATTTAACTTCTAAAATTATTAATTAAACTTAACAGAGTCGTACTTTGCTAATAATTAAGCAACTAAAAATTTTTTGAGCTGCATGAACATTTGTACACTGAGATATCGATTTATGCCGAGCTTTGATGAATAGCGTAAAGTGTGTAAACTGTTTCTTTTTGAAAGTGGTAATGAAATATAGTTGCATGTAAAACTAAATAATTTTTTATGAAAAGGGTGCATGATACACATACCAAGATTATCAAGAACCAGGCTACTAAAACAACTATTCAACTATTTTTGAAAAAAAAAAAAAAAAAAAAAAAAAAAAAAAAAAAAAAAAAAAAAAAAAAAAAAAAAAAAAAAAAAAAAAAAAAAAAAAAAAAAAAAAAAAAAAAAAAAAAAAAAAAAAAAAAAAAAAAAAAAAAAAAAAAAAAAAAAAAAAAACAATTGGTTCAAAGAAGTCCAAGATAATTTAGAAGAATTAAGATTAACAATGAAACAAATTGATGGCAAAGAAGATAAGAGGATCCTGAGAAACAGAAACACGAGACTTAAACTAAAAACATTTGTACGTAAAAAGTACATCATAACTGACGAAGAAAGGGTATCCAGGTCGAATGGAATGAAAAAGTTCCGGGAGCAGAAGAAGAAGCCTAAAGCCAAATCTCTAGCGTCTAGCCAATATACTTCAGACTTGAATGCATATGGAATGATTGAAGTGCTCCAATGTCGGTGTAAATAAAATTAACGATCTGTTTGGAATAGCAACTATCCAGTCAGTGTTTCCAACTCCCTCTTTTCTTGTGTACTTGGTAACGTAACACATTCGCGAGCCCGAGCTGGTAAAATGTAAGCTAGGCCTAGGTGGAATATCAGACTATAGCAGATTTCACAATACAGCGGCGCGATACACCCGACGCTTGTCGCCGAGTCTTCAAAATAAAGCGATGAAATATCGCCGGGCGCTGGCGACAAGAACTTGTGCTGCCACCTTTTACCTGGAGAAATAACTTAGTGACTGCTGTAAACGTTTTATGAAGAAACGTGAAAGGAAAGCAAAGAAATTATAACATATTTATGCTAGCATCAATTTTAATAAATTATTATCAGACAAGAGGTTAGATTTACTACTGAAAAATATAGTACGACAAATATAATATAAGTTACATTTCCACGAACTTACATATTATATTACAATAATTTACACAAATACCGGTACTTTAATATTATTTTAATGGCATAAAATTGGTTTTTAACTTTGTTCTAACCTGAAAAATAGTTGCACTAGTGTTAAAACTTAAACAATTTTTCTTCTCTGTATCTGTCGCCAGCGATGAGCGTCAAATCCAATGTCATCGGCTCATGCAATGTTCTCGATGCCCGTCGCTAGCGTCAAGGCGCTCATTGGCTGACGCTCGTCGCTAAGCGACACGTCGCTCTATTGTGAAAACAGCTTAGGCGTGGACACTGGAAAATGGCGGGAAAAGTTGAATGTATGCTAGGCTCCAACGTGTAGAACAACGATTGTTTTGTATCAATACTGCCTATCATTATTTTTAATATTGTTTTATTCTTCAACATGCCCAGTTAGAACTGTACAGCTTTAAAACAGATTATGTGTGATTTGTCTGAAAACTCTTTATACGTCAAACAAATTGCATCATCCGATAAGTGGAATAAAGAGAGCACAGTTTACTGGAGATTATATTGACTTATTTATTTATTGCTATTTCTCTAACAGTGCGTTACACATTCATGGCAAAAAATAGCTTCTCCCAAGCAGTTGATCCTGGCCACATTCATTTCAAGATATTTGAAAAAAAAAAAAAAAAATCATTCAAGCAAGGAAATTGGTACACGTGAAGTTCTAAACCTCCCGAATAACACACAAAAAGTTCCCAACAATAAACCTTGCGCCCCGGCCACCATCTTGAAAAATGACGGTCAAATACAAGGTCTATAGAGTACCAGGTCGTCTCATCCCTAGTAGCAAGCGGCCAACGTTCGCTGATATGATAGTTTACTTTTGCTGGCATGGTTGTTTATCAGGCCATGTTAGTAAATATGTTTGTAGTTATACGGTAGTAACTTTAATGTGGGCAACTTAGTTTAAAAGGACTGACATATTTCAGTATACGGTCCACAAGCAGACTTAGCAAACTAACCCACAAGCATCTGAGTATAATAATAATGCTTGTGGTATATTTGTGGTTAATGTGTGGTGATTTCATCATGCATCATGTATGCCACGTGTGGCCACGGGTGCATTCCGAATGTTTACTGCCTGTGGCCTGCTTATCACGATCAGATTTGCACAAATGGGCCAGTTGATGTTTGCTATTTGGGATGCGAGTATTTTGCTGTCGTTGGCTAGAGGAAACGTTACGTAACCCAGAGACCCAAACAACGCAGGAACTCAAATAATATACGTGTTTTCAATGGACTTTAGAATTCGCAAAGTTATTATAAAGCAATTGTAAACCGTTTACTGTTTATCTATGCAAGGGTTATATTTTAGAAATTAATCCGTTGCTTCAGTGTAAATAAAAAGTTCGGAGAAATTTATAAACATGGTTTAAGACGAAAGTAACGGAGTGATTAATTTATAGGAATATACGATACGAAGCCTTTGGGTGATTTGTGTGAACAACGTGAACCAGTAAACAGACGAAATAATTGCAGATCTTTGGTAATTAATTTTTTTTTATAAATTTGTACATCTTTCTTCTCAGGCCAGTAATTCATGCCTTGTTTGGTTATTGCATATTTGACACATAACCTAAATGAGGCGATGTCTGTATTATTGTATGTAGGCCCTACACAGAAAAATTGTGTTTATGAAATAAATATCATTAATATGAATAATTGTTTCTGCTGTATAATATTAATTCCACCTCAATTAAGTTATTTCATGGTGTAAAGTTTTCATGTATTGTAACATTTACTGTGAAAAATTTACATAAGGTTGTCCATACAGTGTGTAATGTCTAGTTTTCTGTAAGTTTAAACATAAGGACGTACTTAAAATTACTTTTATGTAGCAGTTTTTTTGTGAGTAGCATAAACACAAAAGTTTATTTTAGGTAATGGTGCGTAGGTTTCTTCATTTTTTTTCTGAATACTGTTTTTAAAAAATATTTATTTTAACGATGTTTCGTTTTTTACTTTGCATGAAGAAACACTTTTGCAAATATGAGACTCTCATTTGAGGAACAGAAAGAAAAATTATCGTGCTACCAGTTTAAATATACCGTACTACATATGTGCAGTGTCCGCACTTGCTTTAGTGTTTAGTACACTATTTGAACACAGAGCAACAGTACATCGAGCTCCAGGTATTTTTCTCAGAAAATCTCAGACTTCTCACAAACACAATTGCTTACATTCGAAGGTCTCTAGCACAATCTTATAATAACAGGTCTGGACACAAGCCTATCCAACAATGCTACTGAGTTCACCAGTTTATGACTGGAAGCGCCACGGGTAATGAAGTATTGTTTTGTACGGTGTTGCAGCGTGGCGTGCAAATATATTTTCCCCGCTTATTCATTCCGGCTCTGCTCCATACTCACCTCATGTCATCCCTCACCAGCGCCGCTGACCAAAATCTCTCATTTGAAACCGACTCAAAATACTCTTCAAACACAAAGCAGAACTGCAAATGTACATATAAATAGAGTTTGTTATGTGGAATAATCACTCTGTGTGCGAATGTTTTATATATCGATGGTGTTAAGGCGACCGCCTACTGCAGTGTGCTTGTGTGGGTGAGGTACGGCGCCAAGGGCGATGTTGACCAGCCTCTGTGGTGCGGTATCGCCTCTACTGCACGACACTGAAACAACGTGCAGTGGTATCATAGATCACTCGCCTGACCGACACTTTCAGTAGTCACCCCATCTTTTTAGGCGGAAAGTTTTAAGCAAAGTCAAAAGCAGGCCTGTATGCTACATTTGCAGACATTCGTCCACAATATTGTGAGGCACGGCAGTCTGTAAATGCCGTTTTCGGCCATGTTGAAAGGCTTAAAAATGCTGTTTGCGACACACGTGATGTGTTGAAAGTTGTATTCCGTCCTGGTCTGAAATGTTATTTCTTTTCGTGCGAAACCCTCGTGAGCACACGTGGAACAGTCAGTTTATAAAACGTGTATTTCAAACACACTGCAACTCAGTTTGATAGGCAGGTAGACGGGTAACGCTGTAACCCTCAAATTTGGCGAAAATGAGATAACGCATAACCACCCAGGCACCCAAAAGGTTCAGTGCTAGGACCACATTTCTTTTTACTTTATAAAAACGACCTTCCTAATATCATCAAACCATATACCAAAATTATACGTTTTGCAGATGATACATGCATATTAATAAACAATAAAAATCCAACCATTCTCAATCACGAAACCAATGAATCTGTAAATGCATTAATTAACTGGTTCACTTCAAATAACCTTAAGATTAATATTGGGAAAATATGTTCTATAAATTATTCACCACATATTTCAAACATAAAATTGAATACTTTCATAATTAACAGTACAGAAATTAAACAACTGAGTGAAACTAAGTTTCTAGGCATATAGATTGATTAACATCTCGAGTGGAAAAGCCATATTAATGCTCTACCACCTAAATTAAATTCTGCTATATTCTCGCTCCGCTGTGTGAGTTCCATAATGGAACGTTAGGTATTACTACGTACTATTCATACTTTCACTTCTTGATCTCTTATGGTATAATTTTTGGAGTAACTCGGTGGATACAAAAAAAAATCTTTAAACTCCAAAAAGCAGCTGTTAGTCATATTTCATAAAAAAAAGAAGAAGAGGCTCACGTAAACAGATATTCATAACAAATAAACTACTAACATTTCCAAGTTTATACATCCTTGCACTATTAATGTTTGTTAATGATAATTGGGAAATTTTAAAAACTAGTATAAATAAGACATAATATAATTACTAGCCGGCCGGCTGCGGCGTTGCCCGCGTGAAATTATGTAATGTAAACAGTAACTCTGGATTTAATATGTGATGAAGGCATTTAACAGCTAGTGTACTCAATAACAGTGAACTATAAATTGTCTTAGCTCAGTGTAAAGAGCGCGCACAATATGCTCGTATGATGTCATAGTAATTCCCATCGCAAAGTCTTGCACGGGATACGAACCCGTAACCCCACCCCTTCCACCCCACAAACTTTTTACAACACCTGATTGAATGTTAAAGGCACGCCGTGATGAGGTTTTATTTATGAGTAGGTTGGCAAAAAGAAACTACTGTTGAACTATTTCTCCGTGATCATTCTCTTTTTTCAGGAGACTGTAACATTTTACTGCTTTTCACCTACTTAATTTTCGAATTCCATAAATACCTGCATTTTATTTGTAGATATTTATAAAAGCTTAATTCTTATCAAAAATCATCTCGATATCTCAACGGGTATTAGCGGTACATATAATTATTTGAAATCACATTTTATTTTTTTAACAGCTTTCAAGGACGAATTTCGAAAAGTCCTGAAATTACTGTTTTGATATTTACGTAAGATTTATTTTAAAGCAAAAACCATTTCAATATTTCCAGTGGTTTAGTAGATAAGTGGGATTAATATAAAAACACGTTTTATTTTTTAAGAGCTTTCAAGGACGGATTTCGAAAAATTGTAAAAGTAGTTTTTAGATATTTACTTAAGCATCAATTTAAAAAAAATCACCTCACTATCTGAAATGTTTTAGGAGAAATCACGGATTAATGAAAACCACATTTTACGGCTTTTCACCCTCTTAATTTTCGAATTTCGCAAAATCGAAAAATTTGCGAATATGCATTTCTTTGGGCAATATTATGAAGTTAAAAAATTTATGATAGCATTCCCGGTTAGTGAGATATAAAGGGTTCTTTAAATACACATTTCACCCCTTTTCACACCCTTAATAATTATCGAATTTCGAAAAATCCTTTCTTAGTGGGTGCCTACGGGGCAAGTGTAAACCTTCTCTCAAAATTTCATGGTTCTAGGTCCAGCGGTTTGGGCTGTGCGTTGATGAGTGAGTGAGTGAGTGAGTGTGTCAGGACACTTCACTTTATATATTAAGATAACACAAAAAATTGTAACAATATTCACTATACCAACTCCACATTATCTCTATATGATATCATAAAAATATCACATTTATGTCAATAAAAGTGTTTAATGAGTTACCTACTGAAATAAAAAGAAAGTTCAATGATATAACTGTCAATTTAAAAAATGAATTCAAGAACTTTTTGTTTACAAAAGCTTATTATTCTATTCTATAAGTGAATATTTAAATGAGTGAAACATTACATTTATTGCATTTAATATTGTTATAACAGCGGTCAAATGTATGTATTGTTCTTAGGACCATTATTACTGTACAGTGACGGTGACCAATATGTTTGTATTGACCTTCACATTGTATATGTGTATTGTATAGAATTGACAACACCTACATCCTACAGTATATTATACTCATGAATGGGGTACAAAGGTGGCTGAAATAAATAAATAAATTTTGGTTTTATAGGTAGCCTAAGTAAAATGTTGTAACAATGAAATGTTAACATGTTAAATGTACTACTCTAAAGATCCACTTAAGTCCCTTTAATTTAATTCAAGATAACCATTTTTTTTGTGTTGTCCTCAAATGTGGGTTACAGTGTTTTACCTTAAGGGCGCGGTATACCGCAATTTTCATCACCATTATTATATTTTTATTTGTACCACATATTTTTTTTTCTTATTTTAAACACAAAATGTGACTAAATTTGGCTCTCATGAAATTTTTTTATCTCTCACAGTTTTCGCGTAATTGCTTGTTAAAGTAATATTTTGCATGTTTCCGTTTTAACGACTACACTAAAACCAACTGATATACCAAACTCGAAAAATCACAGTGGATAAAGACATTGCAGGCTACAATGACATGCTCATAAAATTAAATAATAAAAATTATTTGTATTTTTAAAAAATGTTGAAACTAAAAATAAAAATTTTAAATATTCAATATTTTTTTTAAAAATACAAATAATTTGTATTCTTTAATTTTATGAGCATGTCATTATAGCCTGCAATGTCTTTGTCCACTGTGATTTTTTTGAGTTTGGTATATGAGTTGGTTTTAGTGTAGTCGTTAAAACGGAAACATGCAAAATATGACTTTTAACAAGCCATTGCGCGAAAACTACGAGAGATAAAAAAATTTCATAAGAGCCAAATTTAGTCATATTTTGTGTCTAAAATAAGAAAAAAAAATATCTGGTACAAATAAAAAATAAAAAATGGTGATGAAAATTGCGGTAGACCGTGCACCATCGATTGTGATAAGATACTAAAACCTTTCTGGGGGATATTCGCTAACGCAGTTTGACTGATAAAACGTAAATGGGAATTTCTCTGTGAGAGCCTGGGACGAGGAAGTACGCGTATTCGGCCTGAGTGACTGAATATACATAGGCTCGAGTGTTTCATTACACAACATTCAGCCGGTGTAACCGTTGAATTGTTGCAGCTAACAGGGGTGCAGCAATGATTATTTTTAAGGGAGGTGGCGAGGATATGTTTGTTTCGATGCACGATACATATATCCTTACATAAATACACACGCAGACAGTTAATACTCATTTATTGGTTGACATTAGCGCAATTGTATTTCTTAACTTTAAGCCTAAATGCGACAGTTTGCTCAGAATTTCTAGGTGGGGACACCGATACAACCCTTCCCCCTTCTTCCCCGGCTACGCCAATGACAGCTAACTGTAACCAACATGTTTACCTAGGACGCTAAACTTGTTATTCTAACAAGAAATGCACACAAAAATTACGACTCCGTCAGTGTTTCTATAATTTTTAAAAATAATTTACTGCCATGAAATATAAAAACTGAAATATATAAACATGTATATAGGCCATTAATTTTTTACGCTCGTAATATGTAGGCTTACGGTCAAGTGAGTTTCGGGCGAAACACACGGGAATGTTTACGTGAGGACTTCACAAAAGCGACCTCTCATTTTTCCAACACGGGCCAAGAGTCACAACTGAACCTATGATGTTTAAAACAATTATTTCATCCACCAAGTAACACAACATTAGGAAAGTAATAAGTTACAGTGGTTTAAACCTATGATACGAAGACCAGACTATTGTTATTTTTGCGGAAATTTAATCAAGTACCTATATGTCTATGCTTAACAATGTATCCGTAAATTATGTTTTTATGTTCTCCTCCGGTCTGAAAACAAAATTTTCTTACGGTTAAAAACTACATTTCCTTCAATTTGTAATTCTGTTTTTGTGTGCTCAACCATTGTTCCCAGATTTGCGTAGTTATAAAAGTTGTGACACTGGGCATGATAAGAACAAGAACTTTAACTAAAATGTTTAAGTAACTTGCTTCGCAAAAGTAATATAGGCCTAGCCTAGCTTACAGTAAGTTACTAAGTAACTTTCGAAATATGCAACACGTTAAACCGTTTGTGAATGTGAAACTCTCAATGTGTGGTTTGTGAAATAAAACTCAAGACTAGTCCTCTACATTAAATACTACCTAATAAGTAACCCTTGGATATTATTACTCAGTTTTTAAAATTGATTGTTAATTCATATAAAACCGCATAATCAATAAGTTTTGTTATTAAACAAGTAGTTATTCTTATGCCACGAAAATACAGCATTTGGCAACTTTGAGTACATTTCGAAAATATTTACCATTCGAAACGTTCGTTAAAACAGCTGTTACAAACGACATATTATCATTTCCCGCTTATTGTTAATTTTGTTTTAATTCAAGTATTACAATCCATAATACGACGAAATAATTTTAATGACTATTGAACTAGCCGAATAATGACAATACTTACCTGTCTTACAGCAAGAGATATTGGAATTAACGGTTTCCGGTCCACAAGAACTAAAATGATCAAAGCAGCCATGGCAAAAGGCCTCTGGAGTTTCGTATTCATTTATACTCATATTCGACGGGTAAAATAAAGTTAACTGACTTAATTTCAATAAACCGACGTACTGAAGAAACAATACTGACTCCTCGTTGCGAATAAACTAACACAACTTGAAATTAGATAATATTTAACGGATTCCTACTGTTCACAATGACTAACTGTAACGAATATATAAAACTTACTATTCTGAAACAAATGATGGACGGAAAACTTCGATCTCACAGAAACAGTGCGAGTTCATATAATCACAGAAAAATTCACAGTGCAAAACAAAGACCACGGTCTAAGACAACGACGTAATAAAAGAACAAGAATAAAATTTACGTTTTTTTTTTCGCCGTGGAGAAACAGCAACAACCTGTGCATTTATAGGTGGAAGCATGGCCATAGAGGAACAGGTCTGGACATTTGGATTTAAAATAATTTACCTCTTACGCAAAGAGTACGTAAACCACGGTCGTAGAAGAGCAGGTCTGGACACTCGCCATCTACCAATGTATGTTGCTTGACCCCCTTGTTGTTTGGCTGTAGTTCGTCAAGTTACTGAAAATGTTGTACTTTTTGGCGCTGTAATTCGGGCGGTCGGATTCAAACTCCGCCTACTTTTATTCATTGTTAAATTTATAAATAAAGATTGCTGGAACCTTTTCTTAAATTTGTGAGCAAAGGAAGTATTTCACAAATTGATAAAAAATACGTTTTGATAAATTGTTTATCTTAGTGTGAAGGAAGTGGGAGGAGTTTAAGTCCGACCGCCCTAACAGCAGCGCCAAAAAAGTATAGCATTATCGGTAACTTGGCGAACTACAGCCAAACAACAAGGAGGTCAAGTTTC
This sequence comes from Medauroidea extradentata, assembly GCA_003012365.1. Taxonomy (NCBI): domain Eukaryota; kingdom Metazoa; phylum Arthropoda; class Insecta; order Phasmatodea; family Phasmatidae; genus Medauroidea; species Medauroidea extradentata. The sequence goes on from PNEQ01105979.1 coordinate 119,443, forward strand.
CAGGCTAGTGTTACCTCCATGGCTAGCGTGCAGATCTGTTCTTCTACGGCCGTGATGTAAACCACAGATCAACCACCTAACAGAAAGATGAGAAACTCAATGTTATTTTTCGTGCTTTTCACCTAGTGCTCCAAGTTGTCACTCGTGGAACTAACGAAAAAAAAAACATGCGACACTAGCGCACCACATGGTGTCTCCATAAACTAATAAAAAGTAGGGGGGTGAGGGAGGAGACCAGTATATTTAATTTTTAATTTCAAAATTCTGTCGGGACTTTGTTTATCTCAACAATGGGTGGGCTATACCAAATATCGTAAAATGACAATATGGGAAAGTACAGTATTGTTGCATTAATACAGCGGGAGACATTTTATCAACGGCGTGAACTGGAAACACTAGAAAAATTTGCATTCTCATATCTCTATTTTCTATGGTGTTTATACATTTACGGACTAAATTTCTCTTAGACTAATAGTATTACAATACGTTTATAAACATTTTAAATTTTAACTCATCAAAATAATACTTAAAAAGCATAACTATATTCTAAAGTCATGATTACATTTCAATTTATAAATAACAAAATATAAAAATTAATCTACCCATAGAGCAATATGCTACTGTAGGAGGAACAGTGCTCATATCGGCGTGAACTGTAATTAAATAACACGTCTCCTGTATTTCTTCTGACTTTCCTATATTGTCCTGGTAATATATTTGGCTATACTTTTAGTTTAAAGTCTTTCTTGAGACTATTATTTTTTTACGTAAATGATAAGTCTTCTTTCGGTACATATCACACACACCTCAGTGGACGATGAACTCGCAAAACATTTTAATATTATGAATTCAAAATACAACCAGAAAAAATTGAACATACGAAAATTACCGTTCAAATATATAATGTTTACAAATATATTGTCAAGTGTGAACGACGAATGACACGCATATTTATTTGGCAACCCAATAGCAATAAATAACTTACTTCCCAAATACAGTATCACTTGAACTAAGAAACAACGCCGTACATGTCAACAACGTAATATCCACATGTTTGCTGATAAACACATTAGCAATGAGTCGTATATTTACATATATTTACGAGGGGCAGTGCGGCGAAAGTAACTTTTATATCTGGCAACAAACTAGCGATATATTACGATCATTACAAACATCTCGCATTAACCACTTTAAAAAAACCACAACATTTATGCTTGCTACGAGAAATATGCCAAACAAAAACACGACATTTTTTTCACTGCTGAGAATTCATATTTTCGGCCACGTTGAAGCACTTTCTTCAAAGATTATCCACTTCTTTAAATTTCTTTAGAATCCCTTGGAAAACGACTAAATTTAGTTTTCTTCGGGATTTGACGCTTATTGCATTGCTGCACCATCTAAAAAATTGTTTCCTACAAATCACGCATTTACCTACCTAACCACAAACCGCCATTACGAAAACGAATACACCAACGATCACAGACTCGGAAGTAACACTAGCGCTCCAAGTTGTCAAGATGTAAACATATGACTGATTGGCGCCGCTGGCACTCTGGTGTTGTTTTACCATTACGTGAATGGAACTACGAGAAGCAAGTTCGTGTCAGAGCCGCTAGGAGCTCTGGTAGTAGGATGCTTCAAATATTGTACAAGGACGATATAGGAAAGTCTGAATAAAAACACGAAAGTGTTATTAATTCCAGTTCACGCCGATATGAGCGCGTTCCTTCTACAGTAGCACACTGCTCTACGGAAAGTTTTAGTTTTATATTTTGTTATTTATAAATTGAAATATAATCATGATTATAGAATATGTACCCCCAGAGTTCTTGTGGAACTTCGATGAAACCAATCTCGCGGACGAGCCTGGGAAGAAACTTGAAATAACCAAGATGAGGTGAAAGCAGTCGTGAGAACTCTACTAAGGCAGATACATCAATAACGATGTATGGTAATGCAACCGGTTACATGTGTCCTCGATATGTCAATAATTACAGGGCAGGGAAGAAGTGTTCGACTGACAGAGATTTGAAGACTGTTTTTCCTTCATCAAGTAATGAAACAAGGTGGTAAACATATCCTCATTGGAGATAATCTCAGTTCGCCCGTAAGTATGCTCGTTTTAAAGGCGTGCAGAGAAAATTTTGTTTTTGTAGTCTTGCCACGTAACTCAACCCGTCTGACGCAGTCGCTTGGCATAACCTTCTTCAAGCCAATGAAAATAGCACGGAGAAGGATTATAGGTGATTTAAATACCGAACCGATGGAATACAGATTACCTAATATTCCAAAGAACGAATTCCCAAAGTTCCTTTAAAAAAATAGATGATAAAACTCGAGGACAATGGACCAGAAAATCTTCAAGCTGGTGTCCGAGAAGTACTTTCCTTCTAGATGCAAATGTGGTGCTTTCCAGACTTCCAACTTCTGTAGAGTCAGATGAGATGAAAAGTGCAGTGGAGGACTCCTTCATACGCACACGGCAAATAAGGATATAGGTGATTCGGAATACAGTGAACACTCAAAAAAGCCCCAAATAATTTATATTTCCTGCCAGTTTATACCATTCCGCCGAATGTAAATACAAATAATGAGACGTGCTTTTATTTACATAGGGTCGTGCAATGTTTACAACTACATTAAACTGCGCCGATAAATTTTAGCTACAATATCTACTCATTAAATGCATGGGGGCTGAATATAAGATATAAAAAAAAGTAATCTTAGTTATAAATACCTGCGAGTTAACGTCTTATAACACTGATTTCTGTCCATAGACTAATTTATACAACACGCACTATTGCCGTTACGAATATCGTAAATGCGGGCATATTTTATTTGAATTTGTAACTCAAAACCGCCACTAAAACAGACATGACATACGCAATGATAATTCAAGTTTCGTTCACTTCTGCCACGAACAACGACGACGCACTTCAAAAACAATAAATAACGTATTTTCTTAACATGTGAAATAAAAAGTATGTCGTTTCCAGGCTGAAAAAACGTAAAACATAATTTACAGATTACCTATGGTTTCACTTCATTCGGCAATGATATTTCCAAAACTTTTGAATGTGTATATACACACAACGGACAAACGCAGATGCAACTTGGCGAGCGCCGAAAAAACGGCGAGAACCTAACTCTGATGCCACCTGTCGGTGGAATATTGAACTGTCTGAAGCGTGCAGCAAGATGTAACGACCAAGATGACTCAAAGTCGTAGATAGCATCACATTATTCTCGCGCCAATTTAGTATAATTATACTGTAAGTATGAATGTCAAAAAGATCATAAGTAAATATTTTGAAGTTTATTAATACAGAGAGGTCGATTTCATCTGATGTTCTTTCACTAATGTATTCAAATAGGAAAATACACGGAACTACGTACAATGAATCGCTACCAACCATACAAGCTCTTGTTAGTGGTGGCGTATATGCAGTAACGACTAGTGATTTTTTTCAAGGGTTTAATCTTTAGTGCTCACTGCCCAGTTACGCAATACATCCGCAAGAAGAAAAGAATGTTGGTGTTGAGGCGGGCAAAAGCACTTCGGAACAAGATATCTCACCTCATGGAACGTCAAATATACAAAAAAAATGAGAATATTGATAAAAGGATAATCACGCAGCCAGAGTAGTTTGCAACACGAGTACAGTGAGTCAGAAGATAATCCAGATACTGATAGATACAAGACACCTACTCCGATGTCACTGATCATAGTGATACTGGAAGTGAGCCTGAGATGGATGAAACACTTCGGCCGGACGCTTCTCACAAACCAAACCCAGGCGATCATGTCATAGTCTGTCTTTGGCTTGGTGAGGAGCAACTGGCCAGCCCAAGAAACTAATGTAAGTAAGTCAGGTACAAACGTGAAACACACGACAAAATCAGGAAATATTTGGACGTGCCAAATCAGGAGGAAGGCATATTCAGCAGCCAGAGTAAAATCATATACTTATTATTACTACTACTACGATAGTTATATAACGTTCCTGAGCTTGTACCATTTAGGTGGTAGATACTGCATCAAATATTTTTCTTCCACAGCTACAGATTCTAATGTTTTACTATTTTATATCGCTAAGATTTTGAAAGTTATTATTGTACTTATTAGTTATTTAGACTTTTATGTTAGAACCATGAAAACGGGGCGATGAGTCAAACACCACATCTCGTCTAGGCGCGAAGTTCTAAGCTAGCGTGCAGTGTGACCATAGAAATAATTGTTTTTAACGGGACAACGCAACGTAAATTATTGCACTTTGGTGTTGTGTTTTCTAAGGAAGGGTACGTGTGGATCGCGTCGGTTACACTCTTGTCAGCTTGCATATTTCAAAACCCGGACTTACATCCAGTTGGAAACAACCAGGGACAAAACAATAAAAGTTACGGATGTCTAGACATTTTATTTATTCTTCCGTCCATTCGACACGCAGAAAACTATAAAAGATCTAACCACGCAGCGAAATATTAGTGCGTGCTGTTTGTATAGTTGAAAGCTAGCGAGGGCCAGGCCGGAACACGTCACAAACCCATTATAATAAAAACACAAGCTCGGTTTCCTATTGCAAAGCGTGACAATGGCGGTTAGGTTATCGTTTGCCTTGGAGCGGCTGCCATGTTGGACGCTACGCTCTGATAGGATTGTAAAAGGAAGGGGGTAGGGTTCTTTACAGGAGCACATGCGGCTATATTTTACGACTCCGTAAGACGACACGTGTGTGATTTTCTTGCCAGGGTTGGACTGTAAAAAGGAGTTTAAAAAGCGAAGAAAAGAAGAAAGATCAGCTAGAACCACACGAGCTATTTACAGTGTTGCCAGGTCCACGGAGAAGCTGAACGAGACTGATGGACAACTTTTCTACTTGCCAGGCCGGAAGCCTACGTCGCAAAGAACAAATCTAAATGCAGTAAGGCTTTAACGTTCCGCTCAAACGGACACACCAGTTACCTAATACAGGCGTAGTTTACAGAAAGCATGACGACGCATTGTTAACAACGTGATTTTTATGTGAAATGTATTCTTTCGTTTAATACTTTCAGCCATTTTTGTCAGACGTAAGAGATTTTTAAAATTAAAAACTTGAGCTTTACGACTTGAAATTAATTCCTCCTACAAATGAGTGGAAGCGTACATAGTAGAATAGGTAAAACAATTGTTTTGTTGAGGTTAAATTTAAACTTAATATATGTGAACCATCCCCTTAACATAAAACGTAAAACTTTACCATTACTCGTACAGTTTCCATATTATACAAAACATCTTTAGAAATAATTACTTTTTTTATCCATTTATTTTATTTTTAATTATTTTAGGTATTTAATTTGCAGTACAATGACGAAGGGTATTATATTTTTAAAAAATTTGTTTGTTTATAGTTATCTTGATCCAGAAAAAATGTTCCGTTGTTACAAAAAAAAATCTTGATGCGGGAGTACATGCCAGGTGTGGTTATGAATCAATATTTGTATTTTATAAAAAAAAAGGCAAGTATTTGGTATGATTGATTTTTTTTTAGCGCTTGGATTAAGAAACACGCATTTTTATTTAATTTGTTTAAAAAAAATTAAAATATTGTTTTTTTAATCCCTAGAATATATTCTTAGGCCATACAGGACGCTCAGATAAGTAAACATGTTTTATTTCTTTTGTTTGGAAATAAAAAAACATAAATTTTTATTTAAACTCTGTACATTATATTCTCAGGCCCCACGGGACGCACGGATTAAGAAATATGAGTTTTTATTTCTTTTGTTTAAAAATCTAAAGAATTTTTTCTTGTACCCTGCGGGAGCGAACGAATATTAATTGTACTTTCTTAATTTTATGCCAGTAGTTTAACGCCCTCACTATGTTGTTTCTCTTTGTTTGAAAATTGCCGTAAATTAAGAAAATCGTCATCATTTTCAGATTTAAAAAAATTCAAAGAAATATCATTGCGTGTTCTTATATTTTTTGCGTATTGCCAATAACATAACATTTTAATGTAAATTCTTTCGTTCGAGTAAGGCACTTGGTTTTCGTTATTACCATATTCCCGTAACTTGCAAATTTTGACTTTGTCATGTCACTATGGGAAAAATATGAGTTTAAAAAAATTCAGAAAAGTAAAATGTCACAAGTAACGTCTGCGATCACTATGCAGTGCAAATATAAAATTATGAATTGTTGCCATGTGAACGACCTTAAATAAAATAAAATTGTGGCTGACGATGCATCGCTGTTGAAACATATTGAATACAACTGCATATCAGTGTTGCCAGGTTCTATACGACAAAATATCGTTTGCATTACTTAAAATTGTTTTTTGAGTGAAATTATGGTACATTGTTAGTTTTTGTAAAATTTTGATATAAATGCATTCATAGGCGAAGCTACGGGATGGTCGGGGTATGTACAGGACCAGCCAATAGGTGTGACAGGTTTCAACACAAATCTTATTACCAAGTCCTTTAGAAGTGTTGGAGAATTCCTTAAACTTTCTTTTCACAAGCACGTGAACAATGGGAACTCTGAAGTATCTACAAATAACCCTCGCAAACTTGCATACACAGACGCACGCACAGAGAAAGTAAGGAATGGAAATATCTAAAGCATAAAACTGTACACTGTTTCCTTCTTCAGTTCATGGAATTTGCACATGCGCACTGCAGCATCCAGCTAGCTGGCTTGGTGCTGTATTCACGTAACCATATAATAAACAGTGAAGTCTTAACTTTCAATTTTAAACTGTTTATAAGTTAATGATTTTTAATTTTTTGTCTAAATTATCTCCCACGCTTTCTAATGCTTCGAAAAAATGAATACTAAAATATTCATTAAATTAAAATATAAGATTTTTATCAAACCTCACAAATTAAAAATTGTGTAGCTAAAAAAACTAAATATTGACTTGACTACTTATATGTGTTATAGGTTTAAGGTTTTGTACTTATTAAATTTATAACTAAAAACATTATGTTCAAAAAATATTAATATTTCTACCAATGTTATATGCAATGTCCACATACCTAACACTGCTTCTATAACACTATTTTAACCTTGAAATTCAACATTTTCCCGGGGAAGAACTCCCAGACCCCCTGCCTTATTGGGGAGATCAGTGAAGACTAGGACCACCCATTAGCTGATCTCTAGCTTCGCCTATGAATACATTCAACTGCTCACAAACTATAAATAAAATTAATTGTAAAAATAGTAACTATTCGAATAAGATACACATGAAACCGAATTGAATAACACATGATATTACCGTTTTGAAGGACTTTTGTATAGTCTACAGTATTCTTACAATTTTCTCCCGTAATGCTGTTGCACACATCGGCTATGTAAGTAACATATACTATATCCATGCGACGGCAGATGTGATGAATAACATTATAATGTACTGTTATCAATCTTTCAACTTTGCTGTAGAAACATTGCGGCGTATAACGGAGCCAGGAAAAAAACCTTAAAAGGTAAAATGTTATCGATTTTTCGTTCTAAACGCGAAATAATGGCACAACTAGTCATCATCGCCAGGTTAGTACCGTTTATGGTACAAATAATGAAAATAAGGTACAAAACGATTGTTTTGGTACGACCTGGCAACACTGCTGCAAACTGCCAAGTCTTATTACCACCGTAGAGGTCGAGCCTATCTATTGTAATACGATACTGTTATCAGTCTTTGTATTCTGCACCACCACTACTTAGTACCGGATACAATTACAACATTTATCTCCTATCACTGGACAACATTGTTGACGTTCCCACTCACAAGCTCCCAGACTTCTATCGCGCTTCTTGTGTTACAGTTACATTCATTACATTCAAGTCAGTGCTACGAACTGTAACCAGCAACTCTACCTTGCATTTTTACTATTTTCTCCCACGGACAACATGCACAGTTGGCACGAATTCGTCGATTCTGCAGAAGCGTTAATTTCATTTTACAACTAATTAGTTTTTGCCGCGACTTCTTTCGCGTCGTTTTTATTTAAATGCGATAATATATTCACTATTTATACTTCAGATATATTTTCAAAAAGTATGTTATTCCAAAAAATAAAATATTTAAATAAGCCTGCCATACTTTTTTTTATCAAACGAACTTACCAGCACTTGAAATTTTAGATGCGTTAAGGTCGTAATGATACTGTTAAAAACAATTAGCTCAGTTTTTTTTTTTTTTTAAAGAATTTTGGATTACAATTTGTTGTGTAAAAAAATGCCAAGGGCAAATGATGACCGTTTTAGAAACATTTACAAAACATATTATTTTTGTTCATTTATTTGGTTACCCCGACTTGTCTGTCCCCATTCTCAGCCCCCCCCCCCCCCAGTAATATACAGGCTTTTTTATCAAATCTTCGCGGATATACGAACGTCACCAGTTTCATTACAATAAAATGAATGGTATTGGAACGCCTAAGATACAAACAGGGGGGGGGGAACACGTAGACATTCTGTTTGTATTATATAAATTAACTTGATTGACATATAACTGAATTAGTCAGGAATGTACATACACACCTGAATAGTAAATAAACACTTTTAGGATTTAAAATAGATCGCAGGCTTTTGTCTGCATTTTCTTGGCTTGTGGGTGTGAGCCGCGTCTGAAGATTGTCTTGCGACGTTTCAGCAGTTTTCGAAAAATCAAGACGGTTTTTGATAAGAATGAAGTTTATGTAAATATCTACAAATCCAATTCAGGATTTTATGAAATTCGAAAATTAAGGATGTGAAAAGCAGTAAAATGTTAGTCTCCCGAAAAAAGAGAACGATCACGGAGAAATAATTCAACAATTGTACCTTTTCCCAAACTTGCTCGTAAATAAAACCTCTTTAGACTGCAGCCTGTACATACGAAATAATTATCACTGCCTGCCTTTAAGCATTCACTCAGGCATTGAAATTCATATGCGGTTTGCGAATGAAAGACATGGAATACAATATTTCTCTACAGTAACTAATTCTGCTTGGTGTTTTTTATTTACTGCAGTTTCCTTTATATTGTTACAAGTTGCGGGCTACGTACGTTTGCGGATGGAGGTCTCTGATAAAATAAAGAAAATAAAGCTAACCTAGTTTATTTACAACTGTATATACAAATAAAAACCTATAAAGCTAACCTAGTTTATTTACAACTGTGTATACAAAACAAAACCTATGTCTATAATGATTTATACAGTAAATGTCAAACAGAACAAATTACTACTATTTACATAAAGGATTAAAAAATACATCCAAATAAGTTATCTGTGTATGGAAAGGTTACTCACAATGGTGGACCCAATGAAATAATACCGAGGAATCTTTTCTGGCCTAGAAAACCCTTCTTCCTACTACTTGCAGCGGTCCCACTCGCTGGACACCGTCGAACAGTCATCGCAATCCAATACTTGTCACTATCACTTGAGATCGCACCAGGCACCTGCCAGTCAAAACTCTCTCGCTCCTGCTGCAGCTCCCCCTTATATACTCACCCCTACTTCTGGAATTATCTCGGCAAGTCTCTGTTCTCCAACCTCCTGGAAAGATGTCGCTTCAAAGTCAAGCACCACCCCGAGAGATAAAGAGGGAACAGGATCATTCCAGATCACGATATTTCCCTCGGTTACCCGATACTGCGTGCATGTGGTTTTTGTGGAGTAATACAATCCATGCAGCACCCGAGGAGGTCCTTTAGGACTGCCGCCACTGTATTTTATTTCGCTGCCCTGCCCGATAGCCACGGTGCCAAGGAGTGAGTGGGAAGGGGGTGTCCTAGCTCCGCCACCACAGTATCGTACTACGCCGCCCAGCCAGACAGTCGTGACTCGCAACAATATGCAATTGGAAGTATTGCAGCATGCAGAAAAACTGGGCAAGACTTTGTAAGATAATACTTGTGTGGTTAAGTGAAATTTGAAATCAGTCATGTAAATTGCATTGTACGGTTGCTTTATCGGCACTTTTTCATAGTAAAATAGAAGGTATAAATTGATATTATGGAATAGAATTATAAGACATAGGCCTATTTGAAAGTAATGAACATAAACATCACTGCAACGTCTTTAGTAATATACTCTGCAGTGTTGTAGTGGGGGGCGGAGCGAGGCGTTAGCAATTTTGTTATTATTTCTGCCAGTAAAACTGGCAAAATAGCTTCATTTTGCACCTTCAAACTCGAAGGTCCCCGGGGGAGGACCCCCGGACCCCCCGCTTTAATTGGAGCGGATGGATGAACCAATGGGTCTGAAATACTTAGAGCTCCGGCACTGAAAATTCTGGCACTGCAACACTGATACTCTGCCAGTAGTAGAGTGTAAATATAGGTGCTCTAGACTTTCATTGTGAATGAAAAGAATTGTATATTGTTTGCGCTTAGGCAATAATTACTTCTTATTAAGCCATACATTTTTTTGTCTGCTGTAAACATTTTTTTCCCTTTAAGCTGCAAGCCCATTATTACATTTCGTTAGCATTCTAATATACGTTTTATATTACTTTTTTTATCATCACATAAGTTTGACAATATGTAAATAAGAATTTTGCTCAACAAATACAGATTTTCATTAATAATGAAGTCATTATCATATTTCTAACAGTAATTCAAATTGCTTTCTGCTCAACAATAAAAACCAAGTAACAACAATAAATATGCAGGAGACTGAGGTATAAAAAAACACTTTTTTTTAGATAGCCAATTGTTACTGTTAAACAATATACCTATGTTATTCTTTTAAGCACACACATCTATAATTTACAAAACTATGTGTGTGGTATTATTCAATATCATGAAGATAGTACGAAATCCTGCCAATGCAATTATTTTTCAAACAGTAGTTTAAAATATATATTTCGGACATTATGTATTACAAAAATGCACTAATTTAGTTTGTATGTAAATTCAATAACATTATGAAATTAAACCTGTTAATTCAATAGAATTTTAAAACAAATTTTAAATATTTTTAGGATATACACACGTTTATGTGTGGGCTATTCAAATCAAGGGTAGATATGTGAATTCACTACTATTCACTACCCATAAAATAGTATAAAATTCTTTGAACACATTTTTCTTCCACAGATATTATATATATATTTTTTTTTTTCTGGGTAGTGAATAGTAGTGCATTCATATATGTACCCAAGGTTTGAATAGCCCGCCAAATAAATGCTAGTCGAAGTAGTTCTTAGATTAACCGCTAGAATGCGCGATAGTTCTAGAAAATTGCCGCACCGATAGATGGCAGCACAGTCGCGGATTTTGGTGGATAGGTAAATTCGAGTGTCCTTTCTCTCATATATCATCTTTGCCATACGGCAGCCATCTTGTTTTAGTACCGGTCCGGGCGCAAGGCGCTGTTGTCGCAAGCTGTACTCGGTCAAAGATATTAACATAAAATATGCCAATCTAGTGAAACCTTTTTGTCTATGGTACAAACTTTGTGGTGTGGAAGGGGTGGGGTTACGGGTTCGTATCCCGTGCAAGACTTTGCGATGGGAATTACTATATGATATACGAGCATATTCTGCGCGCGCTCTTTACACTGAGCTAAGACAATTTATAGTTCACTGTTATTGAGTACGCTACCTGTTAAATGCCTTCATCACATATTTTATCCAGAGTTACAGTTTACATCACATAATTTTACGCGGGTAAAGCCGCAGCCGGCCAGCTAGTGATTCAATAAATCATGGTTTGTAGATAAACATAAAGACAACACAAAAATGTAATACTGCTTTACAAACTTGGACAGATAAATAGATTAGTTTTACAATTGAATATATTGGTTTCAAAGGCTGTAGAATTGTATTAGTAGATTATCGAAATGATGAAAAAGATGTTAATAAAGAATTTTAGATAAAGAATTAATTGGTAAATTACACGAAACTAAATTAAAAATAAGTATAGAAATAACGAAAAATTTACAAAATTTGAACCTATCACTTTTAAATAATTGTGATACACTTATCAATATGAAATTTACACACATTAAAGATCATTATCCGAAAGAAATAGCTGATAAATTACAAAATTTGAGTCACTCAGTTAATGGGAAGTCAAATAAATGAAATAATAACGGAAGCTGATATATTCATACTGCTACTCAATTATACCATAATGCGAAAAAGCTAGGTATACTCCATTTCGTATAAGTTTGGATAAATTTGACAGCAACTTATGGGCAAAAGTGTGTAATATTTTGAGATCTGTGGCACTACATAAGACAAACTTTGCAGTACAAATGTTGAAATGGGTATGTCAGGTATATTTTAGGGATTGAAAATGTTTTGCATTGTGCAACAAAGCACAAAATATTTCAGATTTTTGCCCATAAGTTTCTGTCAAATTTATTCAAAGTTATACGAAATGGAGTATAGGTATAAGTATTTTAACATATTACCTGATGATAAAATATTTTTTTCAAATGCATGAACCGTTCGATGCTGAGGAAGTAGCCATAATTTATTGAAATGATAATGACATCTACTCACTTATAAGGATATAACTAGAGCCTACGATTTTTTCTGAAAAGAATTCTGCAACAGCTTGTTTCAATGACTTATGTGTGCGCATATGAAGCTGTGCTTCATGGTTATTGGCAGAATGTATTATTGCACAGACGTAGCTCATTTGACTGTGCCAACAGGAACAAGGTTACTGCGACACAACACGTCTGTGATGTGCGGGTAGAACCCTAGACGCTGAGAGTTATAAACAGCCAATCACTGACCATGAAGCAGGACTGCATATGTGCTCACAAGACATTGAAATAAATTGTTGCAGAATTCTTCTCACCAAAAATCATGGGCTCTATATATCACAAATAATATGTAATGAGTAAAGGATATATTAGGAAATGCAATAAGAAAATCTTGGATTAAATATCAAATAAAAAATAAAAGAATTTTAATCAAAACATAAGAGTGATGTTGCAGTTGATACTTCTGATTTTATTAAAAACTCAAAGGTCGGTGATTTTAAAGCAACATTAACTTAAATAAAAGATCCTTGGATAAAGTTTTCCTTCCATAGATAGAACTAACCAACAATGTGAATTTCGAAGATAAAATATTAAGAAATGCGGATAATCCAACTGCGCCGAATGATGCTGCTGTTATTCAATCTAACAGAATAAATATTATTCATTTACGTAGTCAGAAAAAACAGTGCGAAAGAAAAAAAAAATACAAGGTAATAATCGAACAGATTACATTTTAAATCTAGATGGAACAATAAATAAAACAAAATACTCTAAATATCATATGAAAATAACCCAATTATACCATAACTTAACCAAACTTGATTTGTTCAAGCCATTTAATATTAAATTGTATGATAAAATATTTTTTTTTTAAATTGTAAAAAGTTTTAATGCACCAAATAATGCTACCGTTGTTATTGAAATTGTAATGTAATGTAAATAGAATTAAATCTTTAAATTTTTTTTAAATTTTATTCCAATATTTGCCATCATTTAACTTAAGTGTCATATCTACAGTAATAAAACCATAGTCTTTATCCCAACATTTGAACATGATTTCACTAAATTTTTCAAATGACATTTCACCACCAACAAAATCGCTATAGCCTAAATATGTTTAAGAATTGTATAATCTTGTGTAAATATGCAAAGAAAGTTAGCATAATATCTTATTAGTTGTTTCGGTAGGCCTATTTTTGAATATGTTTCAGCTAAATAAATACTATCAATATTTTTATGTCTACCATAAGTAAAATAGTATCTTATCATACCTTGGTTATCTAGTACATCATCAAAAATGACAACAGAATGATTTCAACATCCATAAACATCAACCATTTCTCAGTTTGAAGTAAAAAAATATGCTAAGTTACTGGTTCCTTAATTAATTTAACTGCTGCTTCAGAATCTTCTCTTAAATCAATATATTTTGGCAGATTTAAACTTCTTGAACACACATATAGAGTACCAAAATGCAACCATGCTGATGCGTACATAAACTCATGTATCATACGTCGTTTTTCCGCAATTTGAAGAACCAACAGTCAAGGATCTAAAGTCGGTTCGGAATAAAGTGACCACTCAAAAAAACTCTGCCTAATTTATAGTTTCAGTCAGTCTGTATCTTTCCGCGCATAAAAGCTAAATGCCTTGCTATAATCGCTGTAAGAAATATCAGTAATAATTAAACACACACTTTTGAGTGGTGTGTGCTACAACACACCGTACCACTGCCTAGAGTGCCTAGATACTGTTGTACTGCTTGGTGGAAATCACCCAAACTTTACCAACCAACCTAGGAGGTCCAGGAAGGGTAAACCAATAGGGTAAACCGATCAAGACAGCTCCTAGGCCAGCCAAGCAAAGAAAGGGGAAAACAGTACTAACGTGGACACAAGTTGTTGATCGGTGCTCCTTATTATAGGCCAGAGAAAGGGCCGAGCCTCCTTTCCCCAACACTTCACATTAAAGATTATTAATTTAAGAGACCATACAAAAATTAATTTATATTTAATTTAGGAGCATGAGAGCCTTTGTATATTAAACTTTATGAAGTGAGTTAGGTCTAGTAAATAAAGTTGTAATAATTCAGAAAAAAATATTTTTAATACCTTGATTAGTTGATTAGATAACAATAAAATCTTTGCACAATGAGTATTTGGTGTATGTAGATTAACCAATACGGTACATTTTCAAATCAAGAAAATCACGTATGGCTTAAGAATATCATAATAAATAAGTTAAACAAGGGGATCCCCAAACAAAAAATATTAATTAACTAACATTTTAATTTTACATATTTTAACAAATTTTCAATTTTTTTGTTCAATTAATTTTGCAGTGGTTGTGATCGAATATTAAATAAAGTCTCAAATTTGAATAATTAGTGCTGTGTGCACATCAAGTAATTAGGACGAGGGAAGGAAAATAAATATATTGGCTGGACTTTCCTGGCTGTCCTTCATGGGGGCACTCTTGCCACCGCCGAAAGATGTTACTTCTCCATCTCGCCCATGGCTACCGATGATGGTACAGCGAAAGGACGAGTAGAAATAACGTTATTTCTACATCGGAAGATGTAGACAAGCCAAATCCCTCAAATACTGGATAGACTTCCTTTCCTTCTACATAGTAAAGAGTTGAAACCGCGTGGCTGGGACCGCCTAGGCGGAAAACTTGTCGGATTACGACATTACAAAACGATAAAGAGCACTAAGCTTTTGGCTGATGTTCACGCCGTGATGTAAAACATAGAACAAAGAGGATTATAGAGCGGAAACTCCTGTGCTAGAATGTTGGGCACTGTTTCCAGCGCCCTCTACCAAGCAGGTGTCAACTAACTTCATAAACTAGGGTATTTTGAATCACTTGTGGCTACACATAAATATAATAGTTGCCATTTCGTTTAGAGTGTGTCGAGTACATAACACAATCGATTTTATGTACGATAATTCGAACGATTTCTATAGACTTTCTTTATCAGACAAATGTTTTAACCTGAAAACGTCTGATACTATAATTGCAACCTGAAAACATGTGAAACTGGGGTTACAACATAAAAACGTCTGATAATGTAGTTATATGTATCCTGAAAATATTTATATACTATGTAAAGTTTAGTTTAACAACTGTCCATATGATTGTATAGCTGTAATTAAATAAATAAAAAATGTAATCTTACCAGGCATGTACAAACTCTGTTTTTTGACAGTAGATATTATTATAGAGCTGACACAGAACATATATTTTTAAAAGCATAAGTAAAATAAATTGATAACCTAGGTCTATTTTTATATTGCGATATTTTAATGTCGTGCTGGAAATATCGTTTTGTATACAAATCTTAACATGATAATGAAGTGAAACCACTACATTATAATTCCGTACATAGAGTAAAGGTCATTGAAATTAATTCTTTCTAGTCAAGCACTGGTCAAAAGTCTGTCTGAAATAAGAACCAATATATTGTTTTACACGATTTAATATACAAGTTGGTACACAGAAAACAACAGTATGTGACCACGATTCATTTATCTAGCTAAACAGCATTACTAAGACACAAACCTGAACTTAAAAGACACATGATCCAATCTTTCAAAAATACCTTCGTGGAAACACTTAAAAAACATCTTACATTACAACATCAAAATCATAACAGCCTATAACATCTAAAATGCTCGACGAAAAATGGCAACAGACATTTTAAAATCATCACGAAAGTTGGCGCTGGTGCTGCCCCCATACCAGCGGGTGCCGAAGCTTACAGTTCCCTACTTCGTCTATTCCAGTTTCCCACGCCTGATGTGTAAGAAACAAGGTCGAGACAAATGAATGCCTAGAGGTTAGGCCAGCATAGAGTCGTAGCTACTAGATGTAACCATATAAGTATCTCGACAGTATCGAACAATACTTCCTAACATAATATTTTAAAACACGCGCGTGTTTTAATAATCAATACATGAAATTTAATTCAAATTTTACCAACAAAAAATTTGTTTGATTCATTTGAAAACAAATATGATCAGATCATGATTAGAATTGGTCAGAAGTATTACACGAGAACTGTTCCATAATTATGCCACACTGCATTAACTGCACATAAATAATTGCCTGACATTTTCTTTATAAAATCATAAGCTGTTTACTGTTATTACAATTTCACCGAAAGTTAAAGAAATAAACAGTGCTGGGGTGGAGTAACTTTGCCAAAATAAAAAATATATATCTAGTTACCACTACGAATAGACGAACTAGACAAACCCAATTAAACAAACAAATGAGCATGTGCCAACATACGGCACACTGTAAGGCCGTAACAGGGATACAAAACTGTCAATTGCTTACTGTGCGTTTACAGTTATTTCAATATGACTAATTTATGGCCATTGTATTGTAGCACATTCATGGAAAGTGTCTAACCTCTCTGGACACGTCACATGAGTTTGCGCATGTAATATAAAGTGTGCAGTCGGTAGGAACCACTGTTTTTTGATAATAAAAGTTTATTAAATATATAAAACACAAATAAAATGATTTCATTTGATTTTATTTCAGTATTGTTGTATTTAAAATAGGAAAATACATGGAACTATATTCGGCAATTCGCTGCCAATCAAAGAGTAAGGCAACTATTTGTTAATTTTGAATTATATGCAGTAAGAGCTAGTGATATTTTTCAAATGTTAAATCTTTAAGTGCTCACTGTATCCCGAACGACCTATCATGTTTTATTTGGAAATAATATTGTTAGGTATTCTTATTTTTACATCCCAATATGTTTATTTTGGGTTCAATATTAATTTTAATCATAATATGTTTTTTACATTATGTAAGAAAAGTTTTTATGTTAAAGAATAATAAATGTATATTAATAAAAATACTCCATTATAAATTACAGATAGAGGTGCACTCTATAGGTTTAATTCAGTTCTATACTAAATATCTAACACATAACATTATATCTAAAAATAACAAACTCTATTGTATAAACACATATTGTGTTGAAAGTGTATTAGAAATCCCAACTGGTCAATATAGTTTAGATCTTCGAAAGGTTATCAAAACCATTCCACCATTTAACAAAATGTTAGCTGGCATGAAAGAAAATATATCCATCAAATTAGATAATATAACAGAGTAAAAGTAAAATGCATTTTTGAACTGGCGTTTGGTAAATTGGATTCAGTTGGTGGGTTGTTAGGATTTACAGAAAATAAAGTCATAGAAAAAAATTAAGTTCTCTATGTTGATAAGATACCTAAAATATAAACAGCAACTTAGCAAATGGTATGATTATGAAACACGATGAATACAATCATAGCGAACTATTACTATTGCTACATTTAAACCGAGTGTTACCTTTGGTGAAACTATTTGCTATAAACCATCTTATCTATTATGTTTTCCTATACAAACGGGTCATTCCACGACAAATATACAAATTAATTTTTTTTCTGCACGATTTTTTATTTTCCTGAACCTTAGTTAATGTTCACGACTACCTTTCCCAAGAAGAACCCCAAATTTTTACATTTTTACTGTCAATACTTTCTGAAATATAGCTAATTTTCTGTTGTAAGTATGGTGTAAAACCATGATTTTGGGGTATTATTTGATAAGCCATCTTCACTACTTTGTAAATTTATGAAATTAACCAAAAAATCTTCGATTTTCAGTAATTTAAAGTATTAAAAATTTTATGTAGGAGTTTGAGGAACAACTTGAATTGTTTTACTGTGATTCATCCCTATGGTTACTTCGTGTGCCAGCAAAAACATCATGATACTCTTTGTCCCACACTGTAAAAAAAATTCCTGAAAATCGAAAATTTCGAAAAAACGGCATTTTCAGGACAAAAAAAGCTTATGTTGGACCAACTTTAACCCTTAAGCAGTCGCGCGGGGTGTTATCAACACCCCACACGTATATTCAGTGTTACAGATCTCAGATAGCACGCGATAGCTATCTGTTGTTCTCAGTACCTTTTAAGGACATTTAAAAGATACTATTACTGTAAACACGATCAGTCATGCAGCTGCCGGTGACGATAAAATATCTGCTAATGTTGCCTGGGGTGTCATAATACCCCACGCGACCAGAAACGTTTCATTTGTAAATTGTGTTCATTTGTTCGGGAATCGTTTTCTTTCTTTGGAATTATTTCTGTACTCTCGATGTTTATTGACCTGTTTAGCGTTTCGGTGTTATTTCCTGATTTTATGCAATCATTAGCTACGAAAAGGAACAAGAAAGGATTCAAAAGCTCCTAAAACTTTATGAAGAAGTGTCTTCTGATAAAGAATTAGTTTCTGATGCCAGTGAAAGCTATGAAGACTTAGAGCTCACAACAGAAGAGAAACAAGGGTCAGGGGTGAAGATGTTAGTGACGCAAGAGGTGAAGAGGTTATTGATGCAGATGGTGAAGAGGTTAGTGATGCAGGTAGTGAAGGAAGTGGTAGCGATGATGATAATACAGAAAACTTTTTTCTTGGCAGGGATAAGTTAACAAAATGGAATAAATGTACTCCTCCGACCAATGTACGCACATGTACAGCCAACATTATTTCTCACCTTCCTGGTGTAAAAGAACGTGAAGAATGTGAAGAATGTGAAGAATGTTTTCTTATATTTATTGATAGAGGCCACGATTTTTGGTGAAATAACTCTGCAACAATTTGTTTCAATACCTTGTGTGCACAAATGCAGCTCTGCTTCCTGAGTATTGGCAGAATGTAGGCGTGGCTCATTTGACTAGTGCCAGCATGGACAAGGTTACTGCGACACCACACGTCTGTGATTTGCGGGTAAAACCCCGAGACGTTGAGAATTTAAAACAGCCAATCGCTGACCACGAAGCAGAGCTGCATATGTGCACATAAGGCATTGAAACAAATTGTTGCAGAATTCTTTTCACCAAAAATCGTGGGCTCTATTTATTGATAATACAATTATTAGTAAAATTACAGAATACACAAACATATATATTGAGAGCATTGCAGACAGATATGGAAGAGAACGCGATGCTAAACATACAAGCACGAGTGAAGTAAAGACAGCAATAGGATTGCTGATTTTGGCAGGAGTATGTCGTGCAGGCCACCAAAATCTTGAAGGTTTGTGGGATTAAAATGGTTTAGGAATAGAAAATTTTCATGCAACTATGAATTTACGACGTTTCCTCTTCTTGTTACGTTGTTTGCGCTTCGACGATGTACGAGACAGAGCAACAAGAAGTGCCACTGATCGGCTAGCTGCATTCAGAGAAATTTTTTAGCTGTTTCTCGAAAATTGCAGAAAACATTATACATTGTCTGAATACACCACCATTGATGAACAGCTTGTCTCATTCAGAGGAAGAACAAAATTGAGACAATATATTCCTAGCAAACCAGCTAAGTACGGTTTGAAAATTTGGACCCTCTGTGATGCAAGGACATGGTTTACAAATAACATGGAAGTTTATGTAGGTAACCAGCCTGATGGACCATACAAGGTTTCCAACTCACCGACAGATGTTGTGAAGAGACTTGTACAAGACATCGAAGGTTCAGGCAGAAACATCACATGTGATAACTTATTCTGCAGTGTACCTCTAACTACCGATCTTTTGAAGAAAAAATTGACCGTTGTTGGTACAATGCGTAAAAATAAGAAGGAGCTTCCAAGTGAGTTTGTCAACGTGAAAGGTAGAGAAATAAACAGCAGTTTATTTGGACATGCAAATAACATGACGTTGGTATCGTACATGCCAAAGAAGTCAAAGAGTGTTGTGCTATTGTCATCAATGCACTATGATAACAAAATCGATGAAAGCACTGGAGATGCCAAAAATCCTGAAATAATAACTATGTACAATCTTACGAAAACTGGTGTCGATACAGTCGATGATATGTGCGGTACGTGCTCTACATCTAGAAAATGTAGGCGTTGGCCTCTAGTTCTGTTTTTTCACATTTTAGACATAGCTGGAATAAATGGGCAAATAGTTTTCGCAGCGAATAAACCACAAACAACATTGGTGCGAAGGAAATTTCTGCGTGAGGTTGGAATGAAATTAGTGAAACCATCTCTGCAAAAAAGGGCCAGTACAACATGCTTGCCCAAGACAGTTCGAGCAAAAGGCAGCCAATCTATCAAGTACTCAGCTGCTTCCAACACCTGTATCATCTCAAGAGAGAACACAAGTCACCCGAAGATGTGTAGCATGTCCCAGAAAAAAAGACATCAAAACGAAAACATATTGTAACAAATGTTGTCGTTCAATGTGCCTGAAATACATGAAGAATGTTTGTGAAGAGTGCTTTGATGCATAATTTGGACAAATATCAAAGATGAAAACTTTCTTGTGCTTGCTAAATACCAGTAATATTTGTAAAATATGTTTAGTGTAATATATTGGGTTTAGTATATTTACAGAAATTTCAGTGTACCAATTTGTCTATAACATATTTTTTTTGGTAATAATTTGTAAAAGTGCTGACTAGGAATGTAAATCAATCAATCTTCTTCTTACACATTTTGTCACAAAATATGTTTTATAAACTAACGAACTATAAAAAAACTGTTGTAATGTGTTAATGTTTTATTAAAATAAACAAGATCAGAAAAAATAATAAATACAAACATTGCCAAAATTCGACAAATAATTCTTATGTGGGGTGTTGTCAACACCCCATGCGACTTGTAAACTTCGATTTTGTGCTACTTACACATTTTATCACCGAATATTTTTATAAGCTAATAAAAACTATTGTAATGTGTTAATTTTATATTGAAATAAACAAGATTAGAAAAAAAAATAAAACATTTCGAAAATTCGACAAATAATTTTTTTTTAAAGTGGGATGTTGTCAACACCCCACGCGACTTGTAATGCTTCGATTTTGTGGCGCGACTGCTTAAGGGTTAAAATTCTTAACTAACATGATTTATAAAGCCCCCGAGATACTCTTTAAAATAAAAAATAGTTTGCTTTGTTACTTTGAGTACCAAAAAAAAGTTACAGAGCTTAGAATATGATGAAATATGCAGGACTGCTGAAATGTTTATTTTTCAGTACAAAAAATTATGATATAAAATTAATAATTGAGTACTCGTTTTAAGTAAAGGGGAAAATTATTTATACAACCTGGAATGAATTGCATGTGCCACAATACATAGATTAGTTTAAAGTGCGTGTGTCACCTCAAGGACACTCCAAGCATCGTTTATAGGCTTATCAGTAGTGCTTGCCTTGCATGCTGAGGCATGCTTATCTGCTGATGTGCAGCAAGTCTGAGCTGTGCACAACATTAGATAGTGAATACCTACAAGTCTTGCCAGTAGACAGCTTTAGTAGCAAGCTAGCAGTTGCGCTCAGAGAGGACATAACATTTTTTTTTTTTCAGTGCTTTTTGCTCAGTACCGGTACTAATTATTTTTATTAATGCAGTATAATATAACCCGAAAGTTGAACAGAACTTTATGTTGATATTTTTTCTCAGTGATGTTTCTAATTTCACAAATGCATTATTAACTGAGTTATTTAATTTATGGAGTGATGTCATGTTAGAAGAATGGAGTGTTCAATTGGGATATTCGTTAGAGAGGTATGTCATAATTTAGCTTATAGTAGATCATCAGAACTCAAAACAATAAGTGATGTTAGTGATGAGAAAAAACTCCTAGTTTTGAGATCAGGTTGTGAAAACATAAAAAAAAAAAATTTGTACGTATCATGAAAAAAATATCTGGAAAATATTTTCATATTCATGGAAAACGTTGTTGTGATCCCTACCAACTTCACAAGAAAACTGTTAAACAATGTCTTCGAGAAATAACCCCCACAACTGCAGCAAACTGCACTCAGGTTAGTTTGATTCCTGGTAAAGCTTTGTGCTCCAAGTGCTTACAAAAAGTACAAACTACTTCACATATTTCAGGTGATGACACTGAACAACCACATGATTTGTTTGAACCAGGATGTGTTTTGGTAGTCAGTTAATACAGCATGTTCAGCACTTGGTGTATCTCCAGTGAAAATACAGAAACTCTCAAAGTGTGCTAGACGACCAATTATAAAAAAGAAGGTATCTAAGATTGCTGCAGTTGTATCTGATAAGCTACAAAATCTTTCAATTTAGAAACATCATTGCAAGATGAAGAGGACATGAACTGCAATTATTTACAAAATTTAGGTAGTGAATACAAATCACTTATCGAGGAACTTAGAAAAAAGTTCAGAACTGCAGAAACTACAAAAGAGAAAGTAGGAATTCTCAGCTTATTGCCTAAAAGTTGGAGCATGAAAAAAATTCAAGTCGTTTGATGCCTGTAAGAAAAGACGGTGTAAAAACTAACATCCAAAAAAGACTTGTGCTAGGTAACCTCAAGGAATTGTACTCTGCATTTAAAGATAATAGTCCTAACATTAAAATAGGATTCTCGAAATTTGCAGAGTTACGACCAAAATATTGTGTACTTGCAGGTTCTGCTGGTACTCATTCTGTGTGTGTATGTAAAATGCACCAAAATGTTAAACTTATGCTTGCAGCTATAAAAACTAAACTTGACTACAAAGAACTCCTGAGTAAGATGGTTTGTGATTTAAATAATGAAAAGTGTATTACTTCACAATGTGAAATGTGTCCTGGCAACGAACAAGTTAGGGAAGTTGTAATGGAAGATATTGGAGCATTTGAAATCTGTGAAGAAGTCAAATATAAACAATGGTTATCAACAGATAGATGTCAACTTCTAGAACTTGTAACTACACCTGAAGAATTTTGTAATAATTTATTGGAAGGTATTAGTGACTTAAAACTTCATCATTACATATAAAAACAACAATCTCAGTATCTAAAATCCCTAAAAGAAAACGTTCAAGAAAATGAGTGTATTATCATGGGTGACTTCTCAGAAAACTTTACATTTGTAATGCAAGATGAGATCCAAAGTTACCATTAGGTTAACTCTCAAGCCACTCTTCACCCTTTTGTACTGTATTTCAAGACTGGAGGTAAACTGGAAAGTGAAAGTTATTGTGTAATTCTGTATTTCAAGACTGGAGGTAAACTGGAAAGTGAAAGTTATTGTGTAATTAGTGATTCATTAGAACATAGCACTGTTGCCTTCTATTGTTTTCAGAGGATTATCCTGCAGCACATAAAGTCATCACACATTGGCATTGTTAAAATATTTTACTTTTCAGATGGCTCTGCAGCACAATATAAGAATAAGAAAAATTTTATCAATCTTTGTCACCATGAAATAGACTTAAGTTTGAAAGCAGAATGGCATTTCTTTGCTACTTCTCACGGCAAAGGTTCGTGTGATGGAGTTGGGGGTATGGTGAAGCGGTTGGTGACGAAAGCAAGTCTTCAGCGTACACTGACTAATTACATTGCAACTCCTAGAGAAATGTACGAGTTTTGTAAATCACAAATCAAAGGAATCACTTTCTTTTACTGTACTGAAGACCATTTAAAAGAAACCAACAAATTTCTGCAGCCTCGTTTTGACAATGCTATTGCAGTTGGACAAACAAGAACCTTGCATAATTTTGTACCTGTGGATAAATTTAGTCTTAAAGTTCAAAAAACATCTATATCCGCCGAATTTAAAATAGTGCCTATCAACAAAGAAACTCCTCCCATTGTACCAAAGATAAATGATTATGTTTGTTGTGTTTACAATAACAATTGATGGCTAGGACTCGTAACAGAAATTGCAGTGTTTCACATGGATCAAGAGCTACAAATACAATTCTTCCACCCCCATGGCCCTGGAACTTCTTACAAACTTTCATCAAGTGACACTGTGTGGAGGAAGAAGGAGAACATTCTCAGAATACTCTCCCCACTGGAGCTTACAACAGCTACGGGAAGAACACACATCAGCGCAGAAATGAGTCTCTGCTTATCTCAACTTTTCACCAAGTCTCCTTAAATATTTTAACACAGGTACTCACCATTTCACGTTCTTTAATTTTAACAAGCATGGAGCATTTGCACCTTTATTTTAAACATGTACATAATTATTAATTTTATATCCTACTTCTTTGTACTGAAAAATAAACATTTCAGCAGTCCTTATTTCATCATATTCTAAGCTCTGTAACTTTTTTGGTACTCAAAGTAACAAAGCAAACTATTTTTTTCTTTTAAAGAGTATCTCGGGGGCTTTAAAAATCATATTAGTTAAGATTTTTAAAGTTGGTCCCACATAAGCTTTTTTTGTTCTGAAAATGCCATTTTTTCGAAATTTTAGATTTTCAGGAATTTCTTTTACAGTGTGGGACTGAGAGTATCATGATATTTTTTCTGGCACACGAAGTAACCATAGGGATGAATCACAGTAAAAAAAATTAAAGTTATTCCTCAAAGTCCTACATAAAATTTTTAATACTTTAAATGACTGAAAATCAAAGATTTTTTGGTTAATTTCATAAATTTACAAAGTAGTCAAGATGGCAAAAAATTTCTTATCTGAAGAAACAAAAACAAAATTCATTCAATCAGCTTTCCAATGATATGTGTACGAGGTGTGTAGCTCTTAAAACAAAAAAGTTATGGCTTATCAAAAAATACCCCAAAATTATGGTTTTACACCATACTTACTACAGAAAATTGGCTATATTTCAGAAAGTATTGATAGTAAAAATGTAAAATTTTGGGGTTCTTGTAAGGGAAAGTAGTTGTGAACAATAACTAAGTTTCAGGAAAATAAAAAATCATGCAGCAACACACATTTGTATATATGTCATGGAATTACCCAAACAGCAAAAGTGAAAGATATTGTTTTAGAAAAAAGAGATCACAAGAGGGAACTTAACTTTGATTTAACTGAAATACTGTAGTATGAGAAATGAAACCATACATACATAATCATCTAAAGTTCTCATTTTTTAAACATTACTATATTTTTTAATTTATTAAATGGATCAAATTATATAAAGCTTGGATAGTCATTATATTGTTATAATTTTCATTTTGTTAGCTGCTTTGTTCCTGAAGAAATGTTTAAATGTCCACATCATAATAGTTATTAG
>PNEQ01105979.1:145049-163369 GCA_003012365.1 Medauroidea extradentata
CTGTGTGTGTGTGTATATATATATATATATATATATATATATATATATATATATATATATACATATATATTGTCATTGGGTATTTAAATTTATCGAAAAATAGTTTTTGGGTTTTAAGTTATTCGTTTTATATTATTATTTGTATAAAAATACAATGTAAACATCACCAAACATACTTACCAAAGTTGATGAGTTTAAGTAACTTTTCGATCTTTGAATGGGTATAACATATTAAATAATGTTGAAATCTTAGAAACACGGTCTGGACAAAAACAGTTGTAATTTCGAAAATATTGAAAGTAATAATTACCAGACAGATATGGCTGTAAATTTACTGATCAAGTTTTACATGCAAAAAAAAAAGACTTTGTTTATGATGGAATGAAAGATTATGGTAATAAACAGATGCATTCTATTTATTTCATTATAATTTAATTTTTCATGTTTTAACAATGTTTATTAAACACTTTAATTGTAACTTTATCATATATGGTTGAAAGTAAAGTTATCTACTCTGTGTCTAATTATGTTTTAACAATATTTTCGTCACTTTAAAGTAATTTTTTTTAAATAACGGAATTATAAATTGTGTGAAAAATACCACTATTTTCAATCATTTTAAGGAACTATTATTATGAATTTTCGGACATGAAACGGGTTACTGTGTTGAAACGTACATATATATAGTCACTACTACCAGCAGAACAAGCAGACGTAAACAAACAGTAGGCCTAAATGTGAAGAAAAAGAAACAATGGAACTCTACATGGACGACGGTGAACAGCAAACAAATGACTACAGGACAGCAGAGAACACGTGTTTCAAACAACGATGGTTGCTATGTTTCGGGAAGTGAAATATATTCCCGTCTTCAGGCATGAGATGCAACTGGTCAATACCACTAGAGTACGTTTCCATTTATGTTGTTTTATTATTAAAGTTTTGGCTACGTTCAAGTACAGAAAATCTTACTACATACATATATTAATGAGTATTTCTTTAATTGGAATATTTATTTAAATACATGTGAGTTTTGGTTATTCTTTTACACTTAATCGCGTTTATGTTGCCCGGCAACACTTACATGACAGTTTAGCATATATAAACTAGATGGTCACATGAGGTAATTCGGTAATCTGTACACTATAATAATGGTGTGTTTGGAAGACTGGTGAAGAGTTTTGTATAAGTAAAAACCTAACAAAACACTAGGCCTAAACAGTAAATGTTCATTTACCAAATATCCGCCATGCTGCTTCAACTTTGAAAGAATACTTAGTAGACTATATGGTGTACGTTCATTACCATAATTTTTGTTGCACTTTGGTAACTGAAGTTTTCAAGATAATAAACACTCAGTTTAAACAAATGTTACCTATAAAACATTATTTTCACAAGCGTAAGTAGGCCTAATAGGAATTTTTAAATTAGGCAAAAGAGTAATTAAAATTTTCGTATATTACGTTATAAGGATTGCAATGCCTTACTTCTACTTCTCCAATGTCGGACATTATTGTTGTGGGTTTAAGGTACGTGTTTTTGTTATGCTCTATATTATACAAGTTCTCAAAGCACTGTTACATGTAAAGATAACAGGTCAGATGGAAGTTGTTGGGACACAAAACACTGCGAGCTACTCTATCCATTCCAAGATTGCAGCTTGTATCACTCCGCCTGTTCCCGCGCTTGAACGACATTGGCTGTGCAACAAACCGCCGCACCACCTCCGCGCGTCTCGCGAGCTGTTGAGGCGACAAGTGGAGAAACGGAATCGCGCCTCGCTTTGGAGGAAAGGGAATCACGATGGACGTGGCGTCGTCGCGCAAGTCGTAGTAAATCTATTCCATGCACATATAGTATTTCATGCGCACACAGTGATATTATATTACAGAGGATTAAATAAACGCAACTAAACGATAAAATTACCTATCCCGAACTAAAACAAAGCACTTTAGTGTAGGACCTATTTCCTGTCGCAACGACACTGTTAACTAACCAGCCAACCAATGATCGAGAGCTCAGCTATGACAATGTTCCTAAGTCCTTCAACATAGCTAAAACGGCATTTTCGCACATTTATATGTCAAACATATAGTACCCAATTGATACAAAACTACTCAATAAAGGAACACTGCTATAGATTTCCCAACAATGAAATGACAAGTTTACCCTAATAGTTTCCATAAGTCCAACTGGACACTCGCCTGGAAACTTGACCTCCTTGTTGTTTGGCTGCAGTTCGCCAAGTTACCGATAATGCTGTACTTTTTTGGCGCTGCTGTTAGGGCGGTCGGACTCGAACTCCGCCCACTTCCTTCACACTAAGTTAACAATTTATCAAAACGTATTTTTTTTATCAATTTGTGAAATACTTCCTCTGCTCACAAATTTAAGAAAAGTCTCCAGCAATCTTTATTTACTTTATAAATTTAACAATGAAAAAAGTAGGCGGAGTTTGAGTCCGACCGCCCGAATTACAGCGCCAAAAAGTATAACTTTCTCGGTAACTTGACGAACTACAGCCAAACAACAAGGAGGTCAAGCAACATACATTGGTAGATAGGCGAGTGTCCAGACCTGTTCTTCTACGACCGTGCCGACGACAAGACAGGGCACGCACGGATGCCACCCGCTCCAGTTCGAACTTCGAACGCTGTCGGCAGTCACTTGTTTAGCATCCGTACCAACACACGAGCGTTACATTTCAATATAATGCTAGCTGATCAACGTTTCATTTTTTTTATTTGAATTATTTTACTATGCGTATGATTGAACTATTTCATTTTAACAGTTGTGTTAGTAAAAACGTTTTCAAGCACTCTGAACTCGTTTATTATACTTTTTTTTTTTTCGTAGATAGTAACACATACGTAATTGCCTATGTGTTTTACAATAACTTAACAGAAAATCAAACAACTGCTACATGGTATTTTTTAACAGTTTGAAGTGATAATTAGGACAGCCGCCTAAGGGAATTGTAGAGAATAATACTCTGAAAGTAATACAATAATAATTTTCTAGAACGAGAAATAAATATTATAAACTTGAAACTGTTTAGATCACGGAAGGCACACGGATGATTAAACGGCAGCTCTTTTGAGTTGACGAGAAGGGAATATTTTCTAGGGCAGCTGTTCGGCACAATATCAAGGCGAAGATATCGTGCGTGACTCGTGAATGGTCGAGAGGCAGGAATTTGAAATGTGACACGCGGAGATAATTTACGTTGGACTAAATAGGATTTTTTATCTCTTGGAAATGCAAGCCTTTCCGTTTAAAAAAAAGGCGATTCACTGTTAAAATAGATTATAGACGCCATCTTACAAGCGCTGTGGTGTCGTTACAGTTGTAAAGACTAACAGATTTACGAACCATAACGGACTGCTGTGTGGTGATTTCTCGGCAGCAAACGATAAAACAGATGACGGTTTTGGCACACGAGACAGATGAGAATATGAGTTTACGACACACGCATGCACTCAGTATAGTCAGGCGTACCAACCAGAGCGATAGCAGTCCTAGACTAGAGCGATTCGTCTTTCCAACTACGCACGAATGAGACCTTGACAACGGAATAATGTAGCATACTGATTCTAACATATTCTCGTATAAACAAACAACTAGATTAGTTTTATTCGTGACTTGTGTTGTACAAGTTTCAAAATTAAGGGGTAGCCGCCTAGTCTATCACTTAACCTCTGAGTTAACAACTCAACAGTAGAACAAAAATACTAATAAATGTGAACTTTTAATGAAACCAGAATACAGATAAACATAATGGAGATACAGAAACCAGGTAAGATATGCGAAATAACGAATGCAGGTAATTTTATATTTCTAGTAAAAAAAAAGTTGTTTGCTTTAGATACACGAGTCTAGAGAGAGTAAGTACATTTTCAGGTCACATTCAAAATACTTACCAAACTGAATATTGCCATGTAAATGGGATTCAAATCAATCCGTACCTCAAGGTTGCTACAGCAAGAAATGAAATCGTATCGGATCAAGCCGGACGTCTAGGATCGTGCACACGCGGATCGTACCGAAAGTGTCACATAAATGCAAGCGCCGTTCAGGTTTTCTTTTAAAAGGACTTTGTTTCTGCCACGGAAAAAGTCGAATGTCTAAAAAAAGTTGAGCAACAGAAGATGCTTTAGTTTTACTTCAAATGTTCAGCAAACAAGTTAAATTACTCAAAACGTTTACAGCAGAATACTACATATCATAATTTTTATGTTTGTTTAATTTATTATGCCTCTACAAAAGTTTCACAATCATCAGACACATAGTGTAATTGGTAGCGAATATACACTAAATTAATTTAGAAAACGACATGCACAGGTAGTGAATATTTCACAATATTTAACTGAGGGCTCTTTACGTACCTTCAGTATCGTCAAACGACTGGATAAGGTCGTACTTTGCATCACAAAAATACGTGCTTGGGGTGCCTGGGTTGTACAAGCTGTCGTTCTCGGAAGACATTTTGTCGAAGTATTTTATACACACATAACTTGACCACGCGGCCACAGCCACTCGACTGCGATGCGAAGTACGAAACTGTGCTGCAGCGTTGCCCACGAAGCGGCGGGAAACAGCCGGTGAGTGGGAGAGGAAACAGTGTTGCCAAATATAAATGTTGAATTCTCGCATCAAAAAAAGTTATTATTTCAGACCATTGTCTTCGCTATCATAAATTATAATACCTGGCATCATGATTATTTTTTTCAATACGTTGTACGCTATATAAATTTCTTTTTATTAATGTTTAATGTATTATGTACTTAATAGAGGGCAGCACCGCCTTGACAAAAATGACAGATGACTGTGCGGAGAGTACATCCGCGGCCATCTTGGATTAATAAAGATGTATTTTTTTAGGTTAATTCTACTACAGGTTAGAAAGAAAATGTGTTTTCTTATGGGAGAGTTTGGCACAGGGAAAATTTCTGCCGCTAGTTTCACTGCTGTCGCTAAGGGACCAGAAAAATATGAAACTGTAGTAAAATTAAACTTAAATAGGCTTCGAAGTGACAGAAGTCATTTAACTTAATGTTGAAATGAAAATAGACAAATTTCGCGTTTTAAATTATTAACTTTAAGTAACCTAAAATTCAGGAAAGCTGTGTGATTGTTCAGTTTACATCCATTACCGATACCAGCGCTCAAGCGGCAGAAATTGTCCCTGTGTCAAACTTTTAACACTGATCTTTCTAACCTGTAGTAGAACTAACCTTACACATACTACTAAGTTTTGTTTGAACACAGGTTGTGTAAGTCTTGCCATGATAAAGCGTCAGAATAACGTAACTATAATTGTTTCGTTAATTTGGCTTGTGGGACGAAAATAGTCGAATTTAAAAAAATCCGCTATGTAGTTCTACTATTAAAATTACTGATAGGAAAACTTTATTGTTATTTTTAATTTTTCCAGCAAGTCATAAGCTGTGTTTCAAATCGTAGCAATGTGCCTTTGGCCACTTGTCCTTGAGCCATTCATTTCACGTAATTCTTAATCTTCACAAAACCTTGTCACTCTCCAGGCGAAGTGGGTAGTCTTGAACCAACTGACCAATGACTTCATTTATGCATGCGCAATATAGGTTATGTTGTTAAGTCGAATTAGAAAGTCCGAATATATATATATATAAACTGAAGTCTTAAAATTCTACTCACGATCATAGACAAAATAATTTAGCGGGAGAAATGGAGGTTCGTCTCGAAAGGTCGCCAACGCATGCGCCGGGTGAGTCGTTTAGAGGAGGGGGCAGAGGGGGGGGGGGGGGCAAATGCCCCCCTTGAATTAAAATTTTTTTAAGCGTAAAATATTTTTTTTGTATTTTATATTAAATAATGCTAACTTAAGCATATAAAATTGAATTGTTATTATTAAAATTTCTAATTTATACATGCTTAGATAATAAAAAAATATGCAACAAGGTGATTGTCACCGAAAAAATATCTCCCCCCACCCAAAAAAAAAAAAAAAGAAAAACAAGAAATGACGCCCCTGGCATGCGCGTCAGCAAGGGGTGGTTAAATTAGTTTAGGGAAAATTTGATTACATAAGTTTAAAATACGACAAATGCAGTATTAGTTTAAATTAGTTTAGATCAGCGTAAAATACGACAAAAAGTTATGCTCTGATAAAAAGGGTAGGTTTTTTAGGTTAGGAAACTAATATAAATTAGTACTCGGCGCCGCTGCGTGACGCTCGCGTCTGCGTGGTGAGAGGTTGAGACGTAGTTTGCATTTCTCCCGCTAGACTTGTTCAGACTTGTTCAGACTTGTTCAGACAGACGTGTGGTTGGAGTCGCGCTGCCCAAAGATGTTAGGCGCCGATAACCATAACCGTGAAACAGAGATGCACATAAGCAGTGGTGATAGACGTACCATGTTCATGGTACTTGTTCCATTATTTTACCTGGTGTACCATGTACCATGATGAGGCTATCATGGTACGCAAATGTACAATAATCTGACTACCTATTGGATTTCTGGCTATTTTCATTTTAATGTATACTCGACGACTCGACGAAATAAAAAAAACTGCTGCTTGCTGCAGTAATTTCAAGACAGCAGCACACCTATATCTCGAGTCTGACTCCAAAATTTTGTGATGTACAAAGCATGATATATTTCCATTAATACGTATTTAATACCAGTAGTGTAAAAAAACCGCTGAGTAATGAAAAATTGACGAACAAAATGGTAATTGTTTACATTTGCTATTAATGTACCATGTTTTGAGCCAATGTACCATAATTTTGAATGCTCCGTACCATAACCGAGAGCTGACGATCTAACATCACTGCACATAAGGCTTTGACACAAGTAGGTTCTAAATTCTTTTCACCATAAATCATTGGATCTACGCATTTAACCTTTCAATTTTGTGTGTATTTGTAATCCCTTTCAATACATAGGAAACCCGCTTAGATCTGAAACGATGTAGCCCTACGCCAGTTTAGTACGCCGCGTGTACAGGCGATCCCGGTTTTCGCTGAGCGTGCCAGCGTGGCCCTTATTATCTCAAAACTATGCAACTGTGATGAGTCACTATTTTTCTTGTCTGAACAATAAGTAAACCAGTGTTTATGGCCTAGTTTTATCCGGTACAATCGTTTAACATTAAGATCATGTTTTATGTTTTATGTCGTTTTTTAAATTACGTTTTATCATACAATATTGTAAGAACGTATACTTTCCCCGTAAATTTATTGCTCTTCATAAACCCATTTTCATATTGGGTTCTGCAACAAATTTAATTTTCTGTGGTTGTCGAATTACGTGAAATAATAAACGTCTTCAACCAACCTGATTAGTATTACAATGCACAATTTTTAAGATTGTTATATACCAATTGTACGAGTCACAACAGTTGTATGAGTCATGGAAGTTGTCAGGAGCTGATTTAAGAGGGAGGGGCTACCGGGCTGAATGCCCCCCCCCCTCAAATAGGGTTGAACATTTTGTAGCCAAAGTATGTTCAGTCGCCTCAATGAAAATGAAGTTTTGATCTATGATAGTCCAAGTATATTTAATGTGTCGTTTTGTAACAGTAAACAACCACACTTTTGAGATGGCTGGTATTTTTTATAATCCATAAAACCCTAAGTGACACACCCCTCCCCCCAAATATGTTTCTAAATCCGTCACTGGCAATTGTACGAGTCATGAACAGTAGACTACTCAAGGAAGGGGAGGGGATTTCTTCACCTGCCCGCAAATCAAAGGTCATTTTAAAGCGTAAATGGTTTTGAATTTCATTTCACACAAACCTTTACACATAAAAGACAAACAAAAAATAATAATAATTAAATAAAAATTGTGTATCCTACCACGGACTAAAAAGTATACAATAATTTCCCCTGTGAAAATAAAACGTAGAGCGCATGTAATAGATGCCTAATGCATGAACAGTTCGCATAAGCCACTAACAATGTTCCTGCACTGCAAATTATCTGAACTATTGCGTGTGTTTTCTCAACGACAGCTGCTCTCTACATTCCTTACTATTATCATGCCTGCACCCCACATGTTTCGTTTACATTTTACAGTTATTTTCACAAGAGAAATTAATATGTAGTTTTTAGTCCACTTTAACAAGCGTGGTCTATTAAAAATTCTTTTTACTTAATATTATTTTCAGTGTTTTAGTCTTGTGTGAATTTTACCATTACGCGTTTTGAAAATAAGTATAGGCTTATCAAAAATTTTATTTTCATTTTTACCTCCTATATTGAGTTTTCATCCAGTTCTGAGGTGAAATTAGTGTTTCGTTTCAGGTATTTAGCTTATAGGGAAGTTAGTTTAAAATCGATTGCAAAATTTTATCTTACAGACAAGCAGACAGTCGAGAAGCGAGTAATAAAATTCTATACAAAATACACTTGTTGGTACCACTGACCTCGTTCACGGGTTTTTCAATTTAATACGATAGTATTTGAGAAATAAAACAGTATTGAATAGTGTTATGCTGTAAAATACTGTTAAGGGTAATTAATGACTAGAGATGGTGAAAATTTGCGAATTCAATTACCTATGTGTTAGAATCAAATATCCTATGCACACTCAAGCCATGTCTATTCGTTCATTGTCAGTTGTTCCACTGAGTAGCAGCTAGTTGACAAATGGTCGGGACTTGAGTATGCATAGGATATTTTATTCTAACATACAGGTCATTGAATTAGCGAAATTTCACCATCTCTATTAATGACCGTTTTAAAAACATTTTGAGAAAGAAAAATTGTTTCGCTTAACTTTTGGATATCCCGTTCTGCCCCTCTCCCTCGTTGTTTCCTCCCCCCCCCCCCAAAAAAAAATTGCGGAATTCTTCGTAAGTGCACGCACAACTAACCCAAATTTTTTTCGCGGTCCGCCCACGGCATTGCCCAAACATGGTAGGATGTATCATTTACTTCGAGCACAACCATTTATGATTGTGTCCGAAATACGTTCAGTCGAAAATAAATTAAAATTAAATAAAATATTCAATCACTGGACATATACAGGTTGTACAACAATACGTAACGTATTGCAGAATGTTAACTTCCTTATAAACTGCCTCTATGGCCGTATTTGCTCTTTCGAATAGTCTTGTTTTAAATGATTTACGAAGACAACGTTTCCCCCTTAGCAACTGAAAGTTATTTTATTATTACAAAAAATGCTAAAATTATTTTTTGTATTTACGTGAACATCATCCTGAAGCAAATAACATCTCGAGGTCTCAACTGGTTACGCAGATATCATGGGGGAACAGAATACTAAGTTAACTCCATTTCACCATTTTTGTGGTCGAATTTCGCAAAATCTTTCCAACACATGTTAAACATGTGTATAAGTATCCAATTGAGGTAAAAATCCCGACGATAATCTATTGAGTCAAAGCTAAATCGACGATTCATTAAAAATATATTTTATCCCTTCATAGCCCTGAGAGTTCGAATTTACGAAAGTTCTTAAATTTGTTTACGGGAATTCACGTATTAATCATAATAAAGAAAAAATCTGCTGTATATTTCGATGGATTCGATAGCAACTAAATATTTATCTAAAACACATTCCATGTCTTTACACTACCTTATGGTTCGAATTTCGAACAATTATTTATAAATATTTAAGGCTGATGTATGGGGCCACATTAAGTTGAAACCGTGAAGATAGCCCATTCATGTGTATAGACGATTAACAGTGAGAACATATTTCATCCCGTTCTTCATTTTGCACCCACTTAGGTATCAAATATCGAAAAATCAATAAACTAAATAAGTTAATATATTTAAGAAAGAATTAATGTTAAGCAAAAACTGCGTCGATATCGTAAGTTCAGTGGAATATATACATATCGAACACGAATCGAAAACACATTTTACCCTTTTTTTTAGCTCTTTGGAGTCGAATTTAGAAAATTTTCTAAAAAGGTTTTTTTAGGGGGGGGGGGGGAGGTTTACGTAAACATCATTTTGAAGCAAAGAGTACTTCGGTATCTCAACTGGTTCGAGAGACATGGAAGAATAATCGAAAAACACGTGTCCCGTCTTTTCACCCCCTTAATTAATAATAGTTTTCGAAACGTATTAAAGTTTCATATTAGAAATTTTTATACGTATCTATTTGACGCAAAAATCAGGACGATATCCCATTGGGTTAGAGCTGCATTGACGATTAATAAAAAAACACATTTCCCTTCCGTTTACTCCCTGCGAGTCGAAATTCGAAAATCCTAAAACTAATTTTAGGTAACCCTACTTACAGTAGCATCAGCAAAATTTTGAAGCGAAAAGTACATATGTATTCTGCAGGTTTCTAGATATATTTATAGTTAATTGAAAATGCATTTAGGGTTTTTTCATTTCATAAAAGGTCGAGTGTAGGATAATCCTGAAATTGACTTACATGCACTTTTATGATTTACCAATTGTAGTTAACATCACAACGATAGGGCGTCGGCTTCGAGCTATGTAGACGAATCAAAGAAAACGCATTTCACCCCTTTTCATTCCCTTAGGGATCGAATTTTGAAAAAAACCCATCTTCGTATTCGCCGACGGCCTAAAGGGAACTCACACGAAGAATTCACGTTTCTAGGTCCAAAGGTTTGGGCTGCAGTTCGATATGTCAGTCAGTCATTCAGTGAACTCAGAGATTGTTCATTGTTTCGAACGTTTCATTGTTAACGAACAGACAAATAGATAAGAAACCTATAAGTAAAAAAAACTAAATACATTGTTCATTGTTAGCGAGCAAATCAATGTTACCGAACAGACAAACACACAGATTAGAATGCGCGTTAATAAAAACGTGTCAAAATTACATTTGTGTTATGTCATCTTTCAGGAACTTCAGACCAACATAATTATAGATATTGTCTACTAGATGACGTTGAAAACACCATACGAAAAATAAGTCGACTCGTGAAATTAATTTAATATGTTTACACAGTATATTTACTCACGTAGGCCTATTCGTTACATCGTGGCGGAAAAACTAAAACTCAACACACCAGACATGTTAGTCTCTTGAGCGTAAAAAAGCTAGCAAACTCTTCCCTAGCAGGTAACTTTTTAAAAACGGCTCAGAATCATTCAGTCGAAGGAAGCTTTGTTTTCAAGGTTACAGCGGTCTGTAACGAGGTTCAAGATATACCGTATGTAGTCTACTGTACACCAGTCTTTAAGAGTGTGAAGTAGATAAATACACACTAAAAACACAATCTGAACTCTGCAGGTTTTTGAAATGTCATATGGAAAAAGTACAAATCAACATCTTCAGATAATGAAATTAGCCAACTTTATGAGCGAACATTTACCTAGAATGATGCATTTGCTAAGCGTGATCTCTTGCACCGCAATTAAATGTACGACATTTCGGCGTCAGAGATTGTTCTTAAGTTATATACGTTACTCGATAAAATTTTGTGCACAGAACGTCGGCAAAAATGTTGTCTACTGTAGGGATTTTTTTATTCCTTTATTTTTGTAAATTGTCTTCAAGAAAACTACAATTTTAAACTAATGCTTTAGTGCAGAGTGTATCATACCCTCTTAAATAAACCAAATTAAATGTTGCAATATAGAAGTTGGTAGCAGGTTTCAAAACTTGCTGTCTAGCAAGATCTTAAACTGGTAATGCAGGAAGGTCAGATTATTTTACGTCTTTACCTATAAAACCCAGCGTACACAGAAATTTTAACAGTATCAATGTTAGTTAAAAAATTTTAGTTACAAAAATGTCATTAACAAATTCCAAGCTATGGTACACTATTATAGCAAAGTTGTTAGCAAATGTGTTACCAACACTGTTGAAAATAGCAATGTTACTATGTTTCAAGAACGATTAACGGAAGTTAATAACCATTTTAATGACAAATATGCCTACAACATTGCTGATAACATTGCCAGTAACATTTGTTACCAACATCCTTTGATCTAGACCGCCGTAAAATGGGTCACGAAAATAATGTTATCAACAGTGTTGGTGACAAAGTTATGAACATGTTTCTAAAATTTGTAACTATTGTTGCTAGCAAATGTTTTCAGCAAAATGTTAGTAACAAATTTTACTAACGTTTTTTATGAATATTAACAAATTTAATAACACCATGTTGGCAACAATGTTGTTAAAATAATGACAACAATTTTCAAGCATTTTTACAACATTGTTAGTAACTTCGTTAAAAACACGTTCGAGTCGCTAATATTAGACTCCTCCCACCCCACCACACACCCCCACCCCACACACCACACACACACACACACACAAAGAGAGAAAAGTTGTGGGAATCAGTTCACATCAGCCCAATGAGCAGCCTGGTTGCCTACCTGTCAGGCAGTAACACTTCGCTGCAAACTCAAACACGTAATTATTACTCTAAACTTGCGTGAGGTAAACAATTATAATGCCAGATTACTGCTTTATATTTGATAAACATTCCAGAATCTCTATTATAAAAATTGAAATAATTTTAATCCTACGTATTTTTTAAATACTGGTTAAGTGTAACAAAACGCTTGACGCCTTAAATTCACAGAAATAAAAGTAAGTAACAGTAAGTAGCTCTTTTTTTCAGCGTGATTGGAATGAAATACATGTAAAAACCACTTTATCAAAGACTACGAGACACCAATTTAGTCACCATAACTTTGAGTCTGTACAGAAAGCAGTTTCCGAAAAATGAAGGTAAATAATATTATAGTCTCAAATTTTCGAAAATGTCTACCGCTATTGCTATATGATCTGACCAATGTGTTGAGTGTCTCAGTTCTTATATATTACCCTGAAGTATATTAACCTATCAAAAGCTGTCTGTATGTTTAAGATGCACATTGTGTATAAATATGTACTTGTATCTGTCGTGAAGGTGTAAATATATCTGGTAACACAAATCATATCCGTAATATTTATTGGAAATTTTTTTAATTAACAAGCTTGACAGAAAATAATATACGAAGTATTAAAAAAAATACGTTACGCCTAGTTTGGTTGTAGTCAACGCAGCCATAAACAGAAACAACAGAACATGAAAGATCCTATAAGGAGTTAGACAACACAAAGTAAAGAATTAATTAAATAAACATGCAAAAAAGAAAACAATCTGTAATACTCAGGACACTACAGTTAAGACAGCACTGGGAATGAAGGCAATGTTGGACAATAGACAGGATAACAACGACGTCACAGGCAATAGACTAGACGACACATCAATGAGGACGTTACGTGAGCTGAAACCTGCTG
Source organism: Medauroidea extradentata (assembly GCA_003012365.1). Classification (NCBI taxonomy): domain Eukaryota; kingdom Metazoa; phylum Arthropoda; class Insecta; order Phasmatodea; family Phasmatidae; genus Medauroidea; species Medauroidea extradentata. The sequence continues at coordinate 158,289 of PNEQ01105979.1, forward strand.
CAGTTTTGTGGTGGAGGCCGACTTACGTAATGAAGGAAACACAGAGGGAAGTAGCAGACTTGTTTGACAACAGGTGCGGCGTTCAGTATATTCGTGTCTTCAGGCAATCATTGGACAAGCGATGGACACCAGCGAATCAGCGCTCTGTCCCCAGTGAAGCTTGGAGTTCTGATTGGCTACTGCATATCACTTCGCTCTACGCCGCGTCACACTATTACAGGCCTGCCAATTTCACGTTGTTATCTGGCAGCGAACTGAACTTCAACGTACCGTGTGCTCATCTGACTTGGTTGGCCGGCAGTTTGAGTTCCACGCCTCAACGACTCGATATAAGTATGTAGACACCCGGAATTTTCGCGAATTTCTGTGAGAAAACGTTATATTTCAATCACCTCTACTCGCTTTGAACTTTCGCGATTCTTTGAGGACAGTAAACCAATATCAAACCTGGATGAAAACCCGTTGCTACTGTGTCATTTGTACAACTCCTTTATCCGGAACCAGCTATTAGCACCGCTGTCTTGTGTACGTCTGAACACAAACGTCAGCAAGGTGCCAACTTCTCGTATCAATATTTGGGCATGGGTAGGGACAGGACATTTTTGGCGGGTTCACTGACATATAGCCTAGAATCCACCACTCTGTATAGTTTGGAACCTCAGCTGTATGCTCATTGGCTGCTTGCTGCCCCATAACTCACGACAGCTAACATGAGATTCCTTACTTGTTTTACAGTAGGTTCGTTATTAGCTTGGATTCTTTCACGGCGTCTCTGTTAAGTCCGTTATTTGAGCCACTGACTTTAGGTTAAAACAACTTGGTACCGACTATTTTGATGCTTTATGTGCAAATCTGCACCTACATATAGTGGTCCGTGATAGGACTTTTCAACTCTCAACTTCTCATAGCTCTACCCACAAATCACAGACAATCTTATTCTCATTGCCTTTTATGATTTAAAAGAAAGGTTTATTTGGGTTAGGGTCAGTGCAAGCTAGTGATACTTGATGCAAGCTAGTGCAACTAAGTGAATCTTTACGTAATAAGTATGTTCAAGCTATTACAACATAGCACAACATATTACATCTTAATGTAAACTGGTGGAACTCATTGTAATAAAGGTTGGGTGAAGTTGGTTTGTTTTACCTAAGTTGACTTAGGCTAAGTTGAGTTACATGGGTATAAGTTAGATTGCGTAAGGTTATTTTGGGTTAAGCTGAGTGAAAGCTAGAGATAATTAGTGCAAGTAGTGCAAGTAGTGCAACTTAGCTCAAGATAGTGATTGGCATACTTAGAACAAGATAGTAATACTTAATGCAAGATAGAGATACTGAGAGAAAGATAGTACAGATTAGTGCAAGGTAGTGCAGCTTAGTACAAGATAGTGCTGCTTAGTGCAACTCAGCGCAAAATAGTGCAAGAAAGTGCAAATAAATTTAACTTAGGGTAAGATAGTGCAACTTAGTGCAATAAATTGCCGCTCATAGCAAGTTTGCATTAGGTTATGTTAAGTTTGATTTAGTTGGGTGACACGATTAATCGTGCTTCTTCAAATTCAGAAGAAAATAATTCAAAGAATTACGTAACCGTGCATGCCATTTCTAATCACCCGAAATCTTTTATATGTGTGTTTATAAAAACCTTCACTGCAATGTTTTGTTTTAGTTGCAAACTACTTTTCTTGTTTTGAGAAATGCAGTGAAAAAACCGTAAAATATTCAAATTAAAATTACAAGACACCGTGAAAACGAGTTGATAAGAACTTCCATCCAACCCATGTTTCATAATCACAGCATAGCAATAAGAAATTACGTTACTGAAGGGAATAATCCTTGCAAAGTTACACAGACAGGTGTAAACAAAACAAATGCTTCAAATTGGAATTTTTTGGGGGTGGGGCGAGGAAAATATTTCTAGAATTAAAATAATTGAGAAACCAAGAACAGGGAGTTCTAAAGTTTTTTTCTCTTTCAAATGCCTATGTCGGTTATTATTATAGCTACAATACGTGCTATGATCACGAATACGCCAGTTGTATAATGTTGTAATAGGATGATGACATAGCCTACCCTATTAAACAATAGGACATCCACCTGTTTCATATTCGTAGAGTTATTTATTCAGATGTACATGGTTGAGTTCGGACGGGGTGCGTCAATTTTTTCGTGGAAATAGCTTATGTAAAGACACACTGAATGGTGTCTAAAACAATAAAAGATAACTTATATTGAAAATAGTTTTTTGAAAATTTAGTACATGTTTTTAAGATATCATTACTCCTTCTATATTCATTTTACGAAAAAAAATTGGTAATATTTTTTCGACTTTCTTTTTATAAGTTATCACTACGCGAAATTATAGCTCTCTGACGTGTCCTGTATATATCAACTTGTTTCCTACACTTTGTTGCTATGGTGTGTTTTATATAGTCTTAAACGAAAACTTATAAGCAGAACTACAATGTACACAAAACCTAGGATATAGAAAAATTAAACCGCCTATGTCTAAATAGAAAAAGTTTACGTCACATCCTAACCATGCCTAAAGAAACGCCATCGGCTGCCCCCAACGTCCAGACACACTCGACATTCAGACTGGAACATTCTGATGTATGTTAATAGAATGGTTAAGTGTAATATAAGGCAACATGCCTTAACTTTGCCATTATGAAAAGAATAAACGAATTAACCAAAACAATACATACACGCGCCTTACACACACACTTATTCAACATTTGTATTGGTACAATTTAAAGAGAAAGAGATCTTCATACGTTAGACATAATGATTGTCTACATAAAAATTATTTATTTTTCACTGTTTTTTTCGTCTTAGCTCTGATTTTTTCCCGCAGGAGAGTCGAAGCTTACGTTTTCGTTTTTGTGGAAAATCTACGACAGGTCTTTCTTAAACTTTCAATTTAGTTTGCATTACATATAGCACTAATATATCGCTCGCACTTAAACATCACAGTATTATTGAAATTATTGACGGGCTTCTGTACTACATGAAGATGGCGTTGTCCTCAGTACAAGGATACCACACATTCGCTCTGTAACGATGAGAACATTTCATGCAGAGTTGCCAATAGCCTTTCAATAAATCCCGCTAAGTTTAGCATGACGAAAAAACCTCAATCTAGAAAATACAATTCTAAAGCAAATAGCCTAATCACGATAAATTTTAATATTTTGAAGTTATTAGTATAGAACAGTAATGTAATATTAATAAATAAAGTTAAAATAATTATTATTACCTTTTGTTTGTTTTTTTCCTCTGGATAAACAGGATCAATATTTACATCTTCAGTCGGTAAAAATTAAATAGGCGTATTGCAGACGAGGGACCAGCTTGGCTTGCAGATGCAGGTGATGTCCTTGGCATGACGTCATCAGATGTGCTCTTATATGCAACTGAAATTCCTACTTTGCTTAAAACCTCAGGAGTAAATTCGTATTTCTTACAACATTCACCCGTCTTACGAAGTCCAGCCCCTTTTGTAATAACGGCACTTCAAACACCTGTTGACATTCTATTGCGTAGTTTTTTTTTTACAGATATCATTACACTAAAGAGCCTTTCAAATTCAGTATTCAACAAGAGCACTAATAATGTCCTAGCAAAAATGTCTAATTCCTCATAAGGACTAACACTTGAAGCATCTTTATAGTTCACCATCTCACGCCAAAATTTTATTGTCTCCGAGATTTCCTTACCCTTAACAGCTGTTAAATTTTGCCACTGTAATTCTGTTTTATGTAATTTTTCAGACGAGATTTGAACAGTAGCATATCGTGGCCGTGTTCCAAGGCATGCGGTGATAAGCAGTGACTATACTCAACACTTGAGTCGTCTGTGGACCCATTAGACTAATAGGAGCAGGTACAGTCTTCTTCCAGTAGTGGAGCATATTGTCCAGTAATACACCTCGGTCTACACAACACATGTATATTGGAGATGACATGTAGGCACATAAGAGTCCTTATGCTCAAAGAGTGTAGTCGGAGCTTATGTTGCATAACTAGAAACAAGATCTCGATACACCACTGAATTGATGGGGCCGCGGTGGCCGAGTGGTCCCACCAATGCGATCCGGGTTCCATTCCCGGTGAGGTCGGTCCCCGGATTTTCGCATGTGTGAATCGTGCCGGACGATGTCGCTGGGATTTCTCGGTTTATCTCTCGTTTCCCCCGCCCCTTCATTTCGACGCTGCTCCATACTCCCCTCGTGTGTCACATTTCACCAGCGGTAAAATACTCGATGTTGAACGCTGACCAAAACCTCTCACTCACTCGATTTGAAGATATTGCACGATAGATAATATTAACCGATATTTTTAACACCTGTACATTATCTGGAAGTCTGGCCCTATGTTCATTTCTGTAATCTCAAAATAAAATTAATACAAAAGTTTCTAAATTATGTTTCGTCTGCTGGAACTAATTTGAGCTAGTATATTTTCTCCTCGACATCAGTTCCAAAATATGCACACCGGTGTACACAACTTTTAAGATTATCTGATAAAAGGTCTTTCCTGCAGGTTGGAAGAACAAATTTTTTTGTTATGCCTTCGACCAGAACTGTCCCAACATCTTACAAGGATCCATTACCCGAGCTTCAAATGTTTTGTTGACTCACTGAAGTTCCCTAAGAACTGGTCGCAATAAAAGAGGAAAAATTCCAAATGTTTTGTGTCTAGGTACATGCTGTGCAATAGTCGTTAATTCAAGCCGCTATTCAATTATTCTAACTACAGCACTTTCGACAGATAGCCACCGAGAGACACTTGAACAATTTTTTTTTTGCTCATGTCCATCATAAATGGCGGAAAATAGAGTTTTGTATGTTACCTGTCAGTTTACAGAATGCGCGAACCGGTTATATGACTGGATTTGTTTGTATGGACATACTCCATTGCGAAATAAATGACCGTCACAAGAAAACTAAAAGTAAAAATAAAACAGGAAAACATAAATAAGCAGAGTATGCTTTAGTCATCAGGATACATACACAACTTGAAATTCCAAAACTGGAATCTGGTCAGATAAAACAAGGAAACAAACAGAAAAAACCTAGGTTGA
>PNEQ01105980.1:0-30383 GCA_003012365.1 Medauroidea extradentata
CCCCCCTCGGATCATAAAAACAACAATATCCTGTAGAAGATAGTGAAGAACCACCACGCGTAGCCGTGCCTCACGTATTCTCCCTGAGGTCCAACCTGTTCCCGGGATGAAATTTCATCGCAATCTTATAGACCATTCACGGTAAAGATAGAGCTGGGCACTCTTATTTGCGTCTAGTTTCAACTTATCCGCGTCTTCCCGCCGCTTTATTCAAGGAACACAGTGAGCACGCAGCATAAATATACTCAACGGCGGAAAATAAATAAATATATATATATATACACACACACAGTCAAACCTCCTTAATACAAACCTGAAGGGACCAAAATTTTGGCTGTTTGTAACAATGAGGTTTGTATTAACAGGTGTTCACTAAAACCTTAAAAAGTTTCTAAAATTTTGGTCAGTATGTTTAACCCAACAAATCAAATAGTATTTTCACCACAATGACTTATTTTTATTTGAGAACTTGATATTTCATGGTTTAATGCATAAACAAAATTCTCATTAAACATTAAAGTAATTACTTAATTTCTTGTCTCATTCCAAGGGGAATAAAAATTGCTTTGTATTAATGAGAACATTGTATTGACAGGGTTTGTATTAACGAGGTTCCATTTTATATATATATATATATATATATATATATATAAGTAAATGTATTCAAGTTCTTACTTTATCATGAATGGCCTATGAGCCTGTGTCAGTCTCTAAAAGCATGTGGTATGTCTTGATGTTTTAAATAACATATTTAATTTGAGATTTTCGAATACTTTTCGGTGCTGTGTTTTAAACTAAATTTTTATGATGCAGCTAAGAATCAAAATATAGTTAGTAGCGGCTTCTGTAACCCGATCAAAATAGACATTCAAGGTTACAATAATTCACACAGAGCTGAAAATGTGTTCAAACATTCAGAACACCATTATAAACGAAATGTGAATAGTCTTCATCGATCCCACATCTGCAACAAATTTTTTTTTTCAGGGTCACAGTTCGCAAAAATGGGATTTTTACATTTTCAGCCAAACGGTAAGTTTTATAATGTAAATAGGTCAAACAAAATTGTAGAGCATTCAATATCTGTGAAGTTTGCTCTTTAACTTTTTTTTTCCTAAGATTTACCATTTTTCAGATATAGCGGTTTAAAATTTGAAAAACTCATTTTCTCCTAAATTTGCATACGTTTCTACGCCACCTGTGAGGTAGTGTACTTGGCGCGGTTTTTTTTCAGCGTGGTTTCCCCTGCAGGCCTGTTCCACCATCTTTTCAGGTCCTGTTTAATAATATCGTATCGAATAAAAAATTGTACTATTGGAAATTATGAAAGTGGTGTGACTATGAGTAATTGGAGAAAACTGTTAGTATGGTTGATAACTATCTAATGCAACTTCGATTGTAATGTCTTCTTCTTTTTCTTCTTCTTCCTGCTGCATACAAGGAAATTGTTCTAATAGTGATGTATCAGATGTCACCTCAGTCCGGCGGCTTAATGTCAAATTTTTGACGAATTATGCACTTTGAGGTAAAAGCAATTATATTTGTTATTTATGTTATATGGCCTCCTAAGAACGTTTTCAGGCACGGAGGGATCTCGTGAAACCCCCAGATTATTATGGCCACCCCCTCCCCTCTAGTTTAGTAGTGGCATAACTTGGTTTAGTTTCCTGTTTATGTAATATGTATCACAGCTCACTCGTTAGGATGTTCTTTCCTATGTTTTTGTGGTCAAGGAACACAATGGTGACACTTCTGAAGTCGTGAAACCAAAAATGAAGACTATATGGGCGGGCCGGAAAGGACAGCATATATGAGCAATGTCCCCAAATCCGACCCTGAAAGGAATATAACTTTGTTGCTAATTGTACATCTAACAAAAATATCATATAACAAAATCTAAAAGAATGCCATACAAAAACATTAACAGCAACCGGAGTTAGTTGCCCTGAATAACATCTGCTCTTTCCTTCTCTCCACATCACATTTCCTATCAGTTGCGAGCGAGAGCTTGGTAGTGGTTCATGTGTACGTTGTCACCCGACTATCACAGTATTCTATCTTCTTACGTATGTGTTAAGTTTTGAAGTTTATAAGGCATATTTTATAACATGTTAGTAGGTTTAGAGCTATTAGTTACCAGTGACACTGAATGTTGATAAAGGAAGGATGTTGCAGCTGCTCGAACCGAAGGAATATTTGTCAGGCAAGTACTTATTTCACTATGACTTTTAATATCAGCAGATGTTATTAGGGCGAAGTAAAAAGAAATTCGATATCTCAGTACAATACTGATACAACTGTAATCACGTGAAAGAACATTACACAACATTTAGAGAAGTGACGTGAGTAGACGATTCATTGTCGCGAAAATTGAACTGTCTGTACTATTGTTTAACTTATAGAAGGGCTTGCTATTATCTGTGTTGTATAGTAATCGTAACATTTTCTTAACTTGTATCACTTTTTCACTGGGGTATGGAAATGTTTTTATATGGAAATTATCAGAACTGAAATGCAAATATTAAAATAATAAACGTATTAATTTCTGTTTCAGGAACATTCATGATAGTATTACAGTAGCTATGTGTAAATTTCGAGGAATTTTCTTTTCTTGCTAGATCTATCTTTGTCGCCGATATGAAGCGTACTTTTAAAGACATTTCTGATGGGAGCAGTGATCTCATGGCTTTGGAATCACGACTAGTTCTGCTGTGATCTCCGATTTGCGCAAGATGAAAAACAATGGACATGCTCAAGCTAGAGAGTTCTTTCATTCACGATTAATAGTAACATGCATCACAATGGACACACCACCGAAGAAAAGTAAGTTTTCCATGTAAACTTCACTTCCAACGAAGCCTTCGTCTCTAAAAGAACAGCTTATCTCATAATTATAGAAGATCGCAGCTTATTTTACAAACTTTACACTGCATACCAGGTTCGTAAGGAAAAATTGGATTTGTTTTTTAGCCTCAAAAATCACTCCTACCCACCACTGCTTTCTGAAAATGGCGAGATTCGATTTGGAAAGAAAGCAGACCTCCTTGCATGTTTGCAGCCTGATGAAGAAATAACAGAACAGCAGACTCTGAACTTCGACATGATGATAGGCGGAGCCGCGGTAGTCCACTACATTCGGCCAGATCCCGGTAACAAGTTCGCTGACTATGGGAGAAAGATCACCACTTATGGTAGAAGTCCATACATTCGAGAAGGTCCATAGGGTGCATGTAGTTTTTGATGAGTATATTCCTGTCTCGTTAAAGTCAGCTTTGAGGCAAAAGAGAGGACATGGCATTCATCGTAAAATTGATGCCACTAAACAAGTTCCAAAGAACTGGGTCGGAATTTTTGAGAAACGATTCAAACAAGCAGGAACTGTTTGAATACCTTGCAGATATCATTGTTGCAACCAGTTTCCAAGAAAAAAGTTTTTGTAACATGTCATGAATGAGTTCTTACCAATGTCGAATCTGATTTAACGAAAATCATGCCGTGTTCCCACGAAGAATCCGATGGCAGACTGCTGTTGCATGCTGCAGATGGTGCAGCAAGTGACAGCAGGCGGATATTCACTAGAACTGTGGATACAGATGTTGTCTTGTTGGCTACTGCTCTAATCTCCAGGGATATGACAATCTTTGGATTGGCCTAGGAACAGGATAAATATGCTGTATATGTTACATCTGGGCCATCGCAACTTACACTGGACCGGAGAAATGTGCTGGACTGTTGACATTCCACGCATTTACAGGTTGTGACACAACGTCATCTTTTAAAGGCAAGTGAAAACGATCTGCTTTGGTTGTATAGAATGCCTTTCCTTCAGTTAGTGAAACCTTCAGATTGCTTTCTCAACCACGTACTCTAGAGGAAGTCCTGAAATTTGTACCAGTGCTGCAGAAGTATGTCATTCAGATGTAGCAAAGAGGTTAGTACAGAAGACATTATCATCTTGTAAAGGGAGATTGACTGAGAATGTTTCTCCAGCACAGGACGCACTCACTCAGCATGATCTGCGAACATGGTTTCAAGCAGGGCATGTGTGGAGCCAGAGCCTGCTGGGAAACCCATTTCTTCCAGATCTTCAAGAATATGGCTGGAGGAAATCGATGGAAGAAGAAACTTTAGTAACTTGTGAGGTAAGTGTATTCATAAACAGTATCCTAATTATTCATATTCATATTATGTCACACCACTACTGTAAGGTAATACAAATATATTACTTTCACGTAAAATGAACCTCAATTCCCTCTGCCGATAAAGTTTGTCTGCAGATAATACCATACTCACGAAACAAGTTATGCAATAGCATCCGATGTGGGTGTGGGAAGGCTGGCCTCCCATGTACATCCCTATGCAAATGTGACAGTTCCGAAAATTAACAGTTGTAAGTTATTTCAATTACTTTAAAAAAAATTATTTTGTTTATATAACCTAACTACTTATGTAGAGAATTGGATGTTTTCTCCGCAAGAATGTACCACCTCGGTAATTTTTACAGATTTGACATACATAATTTTGGGATTTTTAAATAAAGGAAAATGTTGACTATTTACCATAATAAGTAAAAACATGATTTATTATTTTTGGTTTCTTTGTGCCAGCATTAATATTTTCATTATTTTAAAACAAATATTACCATCAACTGTTTTGCCAAAAGAGATACAAAATCATGTGTATGACTCTTACAAATTTGCCCAAATTCATTACCCGTAGTATTTAACCTGCTCTGTGGCATTAAAGATTATTCTAAGTTATTTTTAGCCATCACATTAATGTTATACCACTTCAAAAACGTAGGAAAACACACTTCAGTGACCAAAATACATCAATTTGAAAGTTAAGTAATCGTGACATGTCGCTTACTGCCTAAAAAAATATTCGGTGCACTGTAAAAAAAATATCAGCGTCTTGTAGCGAATGCCTGCGTGTCTGCCAACGTTCTTTATACACTCAACATAATAAATCAAAAGAATAATCGCTTTTACCTCGAAGTGCATAATGCTTCCGTTAATCCGCCGGACTACAAAGGCGATGTTGATAGGCTTGTCTTGCACGGTATTACCTCTACTGAAAATCACTGAAACGACGTGCAGTGGTATCGTAGATCACTCGCCTGACTGACACTTTCAGTGGTGACCCCATCTTTTTATTGGTGGAAAGTTTTAAGCAATGTCAAGTGTATGTTTCTAGAGTAGATTTACACAAACTCCGTAAGTAGTTTTTTCAGATATAACACGTTTTAAAAAAACTGTTTTTAGCCATTGTGATGTTTTGAAACTCTTTTCGTTATTGTTTGATGTGCATTTTCTTTTCGTACATTAATTGGCACAATGGGTACATGTACGTTAGTTTCGTAAAAAAACATATTTACGAACACATTGCAATGCATTTTAACCGCGTGGTAGGCGGCGGCCTTAAGGGTATTCAAGTGGTATAAAATCATAATTTTGTATTTTTACGTAGTAGTGTTAACTTTGAAGACGCTACTTGTGAGTGCAGTTTCCTCTTCCGAAATAATTTTAGTTCGCATAGTTTTCTCAAAACGGTGCACCTAAATTAAGGGGGATCACGTGGCAAAACTGCATTATTTTATATTTGTACGACATATTGTTAGTTTTATAGACGTTAGTTGTGACTACATTTTCCACCCGTGAAAGGTTTTTAGCTTTCATAGTTTTCCCATAGCTGCATGTCAAAGTCAAAATTTGCAAGTTAAGCGCGCAAATTGTCTATCCATTTTTACTATGGGACATTAAGAGATGACTGTTACGTTGGAAATAAAACGCAGACAGGCCACGATACGTCTCGATTTATTTCATCCTAACGAGCACACATCAACACTTCAAAACCTGCCACAACACGGACGTGCACGCACACACACAAAACACTCCCGAGAGAGAGTGCCAACACAACACTACTTCAAGGTGCCAGCACAAAACTACTTTCCTCTCTCTCTTTCTCAAACTGAGGTAGCATCCCTGTAAAAAAAACCATTTTATACACCCACACACACTACTGAATTGAATACTAACTATTCCAACATGTTCTACAACCACCAAACTTTTTTTTAAATACTATTCGAACCACATTACACAAACCAACAAAATGACAAACAGATTACTCTCGTTACAATAGCATTTACAAACTGCACACTAGACAACACAATTTCACTACACAGACTTCTCCTACTCTACCACGCGTAACTCCTGGCTGGTTTACTTAGTGAGACAAGGATGGCGACAAGAGTTCAAGGCAGCGGATTCTACGCCCATACCTGGAGATTCTGGGTATTCTACTGTCTGATATAGCAAAACCCCGAAAATCCTCTTCGTTAGAAATCTGGCCACTTTCAAGATCTGATGATTCTGTTCCATTTAGACCCGACTGCCCCAGTGGCCGTGACATGGAAAATTTGCATTAATGTCTGCTCCTACACACACATTTTCCCTCAACTGGCACTGATAACCTACCTTCACCTAATTTCACAATATAAACAAAATTTCCCAGCCATTGCGTCACACATCCTGGTAACCATTTGGTCATGCCCTTAGACTTATGCAAATTTACAGAGACTTTCTGGTTGATCTGGTAACCAGGTGGACTTACAATTTCAGGTTTTTGTGGCATTTTTACCTTTTCGTGACTTAATATAGGCAATGGACGGCATGGCGAGAATGAATAGAGACGTGCCATTGGCAATAACCAGGTCACTGAAGAGGGCGTGGAACGATATGTTAGCAAACAGTCACTCAATCTTTGGTTCAACGACACGGTACTACCAGGACGAGCCAACATACTTTTGGCGAGTAACCTTTTGAATGTCTACACCGATCTCTCAGCCAACCCATTTGAAGACGTGTTACCTATATGGAGGGGGAGAACAGCAACTTTATCCTGCGATGCCTCAAAAATGAGCCACATTCTTTGCGCAGAATGGAAGACCATTGTCGCATACTACAGTACAGGGATACCCGAATCTGGACAATACCTCGAACAAACACATGAGAACAGACTGAAAACTTGTGTTAACAGGTAATGTAAAACACTCTATCAATTTGGAATAAGCATCACACAAAATCAAATACTGAACAGAGTTCCACTGAAAAAGGTCTACATGAATTCGCTCCCAAGGACCCTGTGGTGTGGGTCAGTCACACTGAGAACCTCTTGCACAGGCATTCTGAGTGCCCTGACAACCATAACATTCCATTTTCCTACAAATATCCTTGTCCATTCCCTTCCACCAAACACATGAGCGTGCTAACGTACGAGTACGTACTACACCTGAATGACCATGATGGAGAATGGATAACACCTTGGATTGGAGGGCTTGAGGAATTACCACCCTATTGCTGTACAATGAGATACCATCCCTGGTTTACAACTCATTCCTAAAAGAAAAAAAAAGACTTGAGTGTTTTATCTGAAATATGATTTTGCCAATCCTTCTCACAGCTCCTGATGACCTTACTTAGTACATGATCCTAGCTATATTCTTCAGCCACTTCACTTGAGTGAACTAAAGGTGTGGTGAGGTAAAGGAAATTGACTCTTGTACAGCGACATTATCCGTACAGGGCAAGCGAGACATGGCATCTGCTTTGTGAATGAGTTTGCCCTTCTTGTAAACAATGTAATAGTTATACGCTGACAAGGTAACAACCCAACGAAATAAACGTGATGGAGCCATGTGCAGATTTTTATTTTTTGCTTCAGAAAAAATGGTTTTCAAGGGCTGGTGATCACTGACAATGGTGAAGTGGTCATACAGGTGTTTGTGGCATTTCTTCACTCCGAATACAACAGGAAGTACCTATTTATCAAATTGACTATAGTTTCGTTGTGCTGGGGTAAGTATTGCTGATTCAAAGGCTATTGGATATTCGACTCCATTGATAGTGTGGCTTAAAACTTCTCCCACACCATAAGCAGAACTGTCCACATGCAAAACTGTTTCTTTGGTCGGGGTCAAACACTACCAACAAAAACAATGCCTATTCAGATAAACACATTTTGCTTTTGTTAAAAGCCAGTTCACAATCTGAGGTCCATAACCATGGTAGGCCTACATCCTTATGTAGCAAATTGTGAATTGGTTCGAGCATGTCTGGACACATTGGAATGAACTGTCCGTAATAATTGAGCAGTGATAAGTATGACTTCAACTGAGTGACATCAGATGGTGCAAGAGTTGACATTTTTTTTTTAATTTTTGATTCTGTAGGTGATTTACCCTGTCCAGAGCACTGAACTCCTACGAACTCTACGGAACTAAAAAAACTCAGATTTATCTGTATTTATTTTAACATTATGTTTATCCAGTGCTGCTAGGACTTCCTTTAAATTCTTTACACACTCCTGCTTATCTTCACTTCCAATCAAAGTATCATCCAAATATGCTCTCACTTTATTTAACCCAAACAAAATAGCCTCGGTCACTTTAAGATCCACACACAGACGAATTTGGTCTGACTTCTTTGGCACAATTATGATTGGACTAGCCCATGAGCTACACTTAACACGTGAAATTACACCACTCTGCTCCAATTTGTATAGCTCCTTTTTCACATTCTGCACTAGAGCATAAGGTACATCATATGCCCGGAGAAACACCGGTGTAACACAACCCTTTAAATTAATGTTCACCTTGAAATTTTAAATAGGTTCATCAAGCCCTCTTATATTTGATTTTTAGCTCCGCTACCTAACGAGGCGGAATAAGAGTTCTGATTAGCACCCAAAATAAATCTGTTTCATTTTGAAATAACTCCAGCTGTTTCCAATATTTTAATTGTTTCATTTTGAAATAACTCCAGCTGTTTCCAATATTTTAATTGAACTGTTTTCAGAAAATCCATTTTCATATGCTCAAAACTCCCTTGATGCTGCAAAAAAATACCACTCTGTTCAGTTGCAATGATCACCCTGCCTTCGGTAATGAAAAATTTTGCTTTCTCTCTAACTCCGTAGTTTAAAAATTCCTATAACGAAACATGTCACATAGGCATGTTAATTGTCGAAAAATGGTCACACCACTTGGAGTATCGCCGGCCTCTGTAGCGTAGTCGGTTAGGAACTAATCTACAGTGTGAGAGGTTCTGGGTTTGAATCCTGACTTGGGCTTGGTTGCCACAAAACAAAATAGCCACCATAAACAAACAACAAATGAAATTGGGCTCAATAACAAAATGGCCAGTAACTAAAACATGGTGGACAAAAACTGTCAACAAAATGTAAAAGGGAAGACAAAGTGGTGGAATTCAAGACAGCTACTGACAAATGCAACGATCCACTGCTAATAGCTGCTTGCCTTGGTAAACCCACTTTCCATATACTTGTATCATCCAAAGATCCTGTGTAAAGTGTCATTTGTGTCTTTCGCTAACTAGCGCCGGAGTTATTTGTTTTAATTTAATTTATCAACACCTGCTGGAGGACATGTAACTTGTCAATTCCTCTCCAAGTTCCTGTCATTGTGTTAAGATGTGTGTCGCTGTCTCTAATGACCACGCTGTCGACAAGAAGTAAAGCCCACTTACCTACTGCCAGATTTAAACATTAGTAAATTAGCCTCCTAGTGGTGATTCTACGTGGCCAATCACAAACAAGTGAAAAGCAGTTGTGTCTGCAACTATGTTGTAATTAGCTGGTGCCAGTTTAAAAAAAAAAAATGTTTAAACGTTTAGAACCTATCAAGTTACATATAACATTAAGTCTTCGTCCAGGGCGTGATACCCTGGCCCTCGTTTGGTAATTGGTATTGGTAACAGTTGCACAATGCAGCTGGAGCAGTTTGATACTACGTGTGGTGAAGCGAGAGGTAGGAGGGTTTTACGGCCCTTTAACAACGAGGTGTCTCTAGCTCAATGAAAGTGAGTCAAGGTGAAGGGAAGGCACTACAGCCATGCCATCATGGTTTCATGAAATTGCTACAAGCCCTAATAAAGGCCATTGCTGATTCCTCTCCAAGTTCCTCTCATCTATTTGAAATTTGTCCATTTATAATACGACTTAAATATTTGCAATTAATATGGCTATTATGACGTAACTATAGCCTATTAATATAAACATAAATGCCCTAAGAAATTTTACAAGAATAGTTATTGGTTATTATCAATCCATTTCATGTAAGACTTTGAAATTAATTACTTATATTACTGTCCTGATAACAATGTAAGGTTATGTGTACATATACAGTGGAACCTCTATCTATTGAACCCCCATGTATTGAATGTCTGCATCTATGGAACACTTTCTGTGGTCCCATTTCTTATTTGTCTGCATCTCAAGTCCACATCCATTGAATGTCTGCATATACTGAAATTTTTAGTCAGTCCCCTGAGAAACGATGGATAGAGGTTCCACTGTATACTACATGGTATTTTATTAGCATATTTATTACAATTATTTATACATTTGGCATTAGGTTCCTAAATAACATTTTCATGATTCACTTAATACTTAATAATAAAATGTGATAAAATCTGTCATCTAACTTTTTATAAACACAGTCTGTGATAATTATTGTTCCATTTGACACATGGCTGACCTTGGATATGGTATAGGGTTAGTTTCTTTTACCTATTGTTTGTGCCAGTTAGTGTAGTGCATCGCAGGTTTGTTCAGTGCTGTGATGTGCAGCTACACCATAATTTTGTTTTGGTGTAACCCTGTGCACACAAATGAAACTACGTGTCTGTGCATCTTCAGTAGTGGAATTGTTTAAATTGGTTGTTGCAAGAATGTGAACACCTAAAAGTGAACAGAAGGTTTACGCACTCTTGCATAAAGCTACATGAATGTACCACACACATGGTAATACTAGCATGTTTGCTTGAATGTGCCTATATGCAAAAAAATTAAAAAATATGAGTCTCAGGGCTTACTTGATACAGAATGCCTCCTATTATATGGGGGCAGCAGCGTGAAGATGCTGGAATCGGGAAGACTAAAGTTGATGCCATTGGGTTATGGTGGGAGTGTGTGTCACATGAACATTAGGTGCACAGTTGGGGTCGTTTCGGTTCCCCACTTGCATTCTGGTTGCACTGTCTTTGCATTCATTGGCAGTGTGTCAGAGTCACAACCCCCTAGAGAAATGGAATGGGCAGGTAATCATGCTTGATGGCACATAAGTTACCACCACCACCACTAGCAGAGTCAGGGGAGGGGACACAGTTGTTTCACATCCAGACAACAACAGCGAGTCCGCACAGCATCCGCTCATTAGAGGGGAGATCTTGTAATGACTGACCGATGACCGGTTGGTATCCAACTTAAGAGTGCTGAAAGACAGTACCCTTGACCAGCTATCTCACATGAACTGTAGATCAAATATGGTCCAAAATTTAGGAAAATGCATGATAATGTAGGACAGCAATAACTGTGGGTAAAATGAATGTTTAGAGGTACTGAGTGATAAGACTTCCCAGAACTGTATCACTTGACCATGTACGTATTTTTCATACATTCATCTTTTTAAGCCGAAAGAAATGGAAAGTCACACACATTATTATTTAGTTAACAATAAAATTAATACATGTATCTTAATCATTACTAATCAAATTAAATTTATGCATGTTATTTTATACTAAAACAGTTTCAAATTTGTTCATCTTTCATAAGACTTACCCGTTATACTTACAAGAAGACCAATTTAATCAATTGAGCTGTGTACACATAAATTCATAAAACTGTGAACAACTTGAATATTTAGAATTATGTTTGAGTAAAGTCATACCCTTCTGTCTGAATTGCTAACACTTTTTTTTTTTTAACCAAATTAACTCTCAGATCTTTTACACCTACAAAGTATTCAAACTGAGGTTAAAATATATATTTTATTGGAATTATTTACAAGCACAAATAAATTAAAATTAGAAAGGTTGTGTCAGATAGCAGTTAGCACTTTGTATCATGGCCACATCCTCAGGTTTTATCGCTGGACTAACAATAGAATGCTTTACAAAATTCAAAACTTCTATTTGGCATTATTTTATTACAGTTTTATGGAACATGTTGCAAATGTAAAGACCACTACAACATAATTTCTACGAGATACAGTAAATCACGAACGGCGCCTGGGCCTACGTACGATCGACATTACTGATCCAACAGTGCTGCAGAACAGCTTGCATTGAGTCAAACAGTACTGGCAGCACTAGCTTGAACACTAACACAGGGCTTCTTACTGTAAAATGTAGGGCATTTATGATTAATTGGATATCCTTCCTGAACTCCTCGACAATGGTTTGAAATAAAGGACATGTCAAGGATTTTCCAGATGTCCGGTGATAACCATACTCGTAGGATAACATTAGTAGAAGTCTTGAAACATTGGGAGCAAACTGTGCACCGCTGCACTAACAACACGAGCACAGGTAAAGATAGGCCGTCATAACTCAAACAGTACAAACAAATCCTTACCAACAATCGTCACCGAGGGAATCCAGAGTGATAATTTATGCATCTAAATATAAATGCTTTACAAAACCATAAAGCAAAGAAATTATATATCTGAAATAATGCATGTAATTAACAAACACGGTAGAACCCTGTCATAATATTTCTGAAGGGACCCAAAAATGTTTATACAGGAAAACATATCTACTATAATAAAACAATTTTAGGGACCGAATGAAGGTAGCATTATAACTACTGTAGTAAAATGGGAACATTATAAGATGGTTCTACAAAAGTTACATGTAATAAAAATTATACTATGAAGATATACCAATTAGTAAAATACAAAATTTTATTCAATTTTGTGTTTAAAAATTAGGTTTTTGTAGAAGGTTTTTGCTGTCAAACTCAGACGTCCTTGGCGAATATAAGGTTTTCCTCATTTAACAGTGAGTTATACAACTCTGGTATTATATGCTCTCTGGATAAGGGGCATCAAACCCAGTGAAAACAAACTACCCAATTAAAGTAATATTTATAGATACATCCTATGAAATTTCATAAGCATATTTATTGATAATTATCAACTTGTAAGTCATGGAACTACGAAATTAATAATTAACATGCCTTACCAGATAATAATGTACTCATAATTTGATTAAATATCCCATTTTGTAATTCTATGGATATATTCTTAAGAAATTACCACAACTATTTTGACATATGAGTACGAAAGTCATAATTTATGGTATATGCCTGTTTCAAACCTGATCATCTAGATATATATTTTAAAAGAATATTTATCAATCATTATCAATCCATTTGACTATGAAATTCAAAATTTATATGACTATCCAAACACTGAATATGAGAAGTGCCCTTTGACATTTTATATGCGTAGTTAGTAATAAATATCAAATCATTTTAAATACAATCACAAAATTAACACACTGTATGGTTACTCCAAACTTGTATATAATAACATGTTGAGATATATTGTGAAGCAACCAGCCTGCACTTGGGATATATTTTTTCGATAAGTCAGTTGTACATTTGCTACGATTTTTTTGGTTTGAGTCCCTGTTGGTGTTTGGTGTTTATTTTCGCATGAGTGATGCTAGCCAGTGTTGCTGACACTTCAGAACCAAGAGCTGGTCAGCCTAGCGTCAGTTAAATATAGGACAGTGATGGAGCCGTCATTAAACTCAGAGGAAGCCCCAGTGTGTTGCATGGCCACCCTACTTTAGTCTATTGCATGTAAATGATTAAACTGCTAGTTTTTATACAATTGTATGTTTCAGGAGTATTTGTTTCAATAAGAATTCCATGTTTGTTGTTTTAAGCCTAGTAATCTTTTAAGAAAGTAATTTGGTTAGTTAATATAAATTATATAATTTGCTGAACAGGATAATATCTATAAAACCCACTCTCTAAATGTAAAACCGCTATTGGGCCTGATGAAGCAGTACAATAAGGGAAAATCGTGTCTGGATGCAATTGCTATTTACTCTTTTACTGTGATATATTAATGTCAAAAAGTGTGCTCGTAAGCTATAAGTTAGAATTATTCGGAGTTCTCTGACAACACGTGAATTTAAAACAAATATATCTTGTGTATACTTTTCTGAAACAGCATAAAAATTCAAGCAACTTTGGACTCTACGAAGTTTTATGATAAATTGATATTTTTTAAGTTGCAGCAGTTGGAAAGTTCTTGGTGTTTATTTTGAAGATATATAGATGAGTTCGGCCAGCCCGGCCATGGTGCCGCAGCGGCAACACCAATAGGGGTTCATAGAGGGTACTGCAAGGTGTACTGCCGGCAATGTCTGATGCCAAACTTTTATTTAATATTTTTTTAATTGTTATAATTATCCAGTAAAATAATGAAATACGTCGTTGTGCTCAACAGAATTTTGCCAATTTCTCTGTAATTTTCACTTGTTTAAGTTTAATTTAATTTCTAGCCAGACCAGTTCTTTGGTCTCACTAGAACGTTATAGAACATTTTACCGGACGGTAAGCGGCCATGGTATCTTCGGACGCCATTGCGGTTACCGAAGCTGGTCACTTTGTTCTGGACGGTCGAGGCAGACGGACGTGTAGCATTGCGCGAACTTCACACGTGTTAAGAGGATCTAGCTGAGGGGCGCGAACGAGAGCCATTAAGCCGCGATGGAAGGCGGTGGAAAGACTTTCTAGCATTTTAAATTTTTAATTAACGTTTATATATTGATATAAACTTAACTGCGATATCGACCGCGTGGCCGGCCCACTATCGGTTACTGGGGTTATGTTTTATTTCAGTACGTGCTAGTTTTCTTTGAGTTTTGCTTCTTTTTGGTTCAATTAATTTCCTGTTTCATTTTATGTTGATGTAAAAGAGAGTACCAATGTAAGCGTGGTAGTGCATTGCTGTTTGAAAAGAAGATGATAAAAATGGGCTGTTGATTGAACCATGTGATTGACTACCGTTCAGTATGTGTCCACCCTTCGATACCACGTAGAACCTCTGAGATAAGAGTAGCTCACCGCTGAGGCTGGAGCATTTGTGAGGACTAATAAGTTTATATTTTGATATTGTAATAAAATGAGTGGGGTATAGTACCATCGCATCAGTACCACCACATCTGGTGCCACGTTACATCAGCGACTTCGAGAAAGTGGGAGTTTCGCACATCATGTACGAGAAGGTAGACCCAGATCCATAACACCTGATGTTGAGGAAAGGGTGTTAGACATTGCACACGAACGTCCGAGTACTTCAACAAGGGGGATTGCTATCCAGGAGCGTGTGCTGAGTCATATGAGTGTGTGGCGGATTTTACATCGGAAATTACTGTATCCGTACCATCTCCATTGTGTGCAAGCTCTCAACAATGCAGAATTCCCTCCTAGAGAGAATTTCTGCCAATGGATGCAACAACAGTGTACTTTGAATCCCCTGTTTGTAAGCAGTATTCTGTTCACAGATGAAGCTAGGTTTACCCGTGACGGCATTTTCAACTTTCATAACTGTCACATTTGGACCGATGTCAATCCTAATGCGACACACGTGTCACAACATCAGCAACGTTTGAACGTCTGGGCCGGACTGCTCGGAGACCGCATAATTGGACCGCACTTCCTACCACAGAGACTAACCGGAGATCGGTACAGGCAGTTTCTGCGTACTGTACTTCCAGATCTGCTTCATGATGATGATGTTCCACTGAACCAATGCCTGAACATGTGGTTTATGCATGACGGTGCTCCAACACATTTTCAATTACGTGTGCGCCGGCTTCTAACTCGACGGTATGGTCAACATTGGATAGATAGAGGAGGACCTGTGCCATGGCCTCCAAGGTCACCGAATTTAAATCCCATGGATTTCTGTGTGTGGGGTCATGTCAAAAGCCTGGTCAATGCTACTGAGGTCAACTCTCTCGAAGAATTACGCTTGAGGATTAAAGCAGCCTTCCAGCATTTACAGAATACACCAGGACTGCCTTAGAGGATTCGCAACTCGTTTCAGAGACGAGTTCAATGTGCATTCAGACACATGGGCAACATTTTGAACACCATCTTTAAAGATTAGAAATGCCATGTGTTCCTACATACTGATCAACTGCAACAAACAATGTGTTCTATCTCGACAACGGTTGATTTCCGGACCCATGTTTACTGGACATTTGTAGCTTCTTTTGGCCAGTACTTTCCATGTGTGAATTATTGACCATCACTTCGGTTACATCCTGTATATCCATTACGGAACTATAAAATGAATAAAAAATATAATAATAATAATTAGTCTATAACAACCACAAATTAAGTAATATGACGAGATACACCTAGACATTTCATGAAAATTTTGACATACAACCATTTTTACAATGTTTATAGTTCTGTTAAACCCAAATTAGTAATAGGAAAATTTGCATTTCAACATATTTTCAATTGGGATTAATAGTATTTATGCTTGAAATTATTTAAAAATATCACAAAAGCTTTTTAATGCTAATACCTACCATTTAATAATAAAAATAATCATGCCTACCATCAACATACAGTACTTAAATTTCTTGTAAAGCAAGGAAGGCATAAATCTGATAATTGTTTCATAAACCACCTTGATTACATTGCAAAACTAATCTATAATAAATATGAATTAATGTGGATCTCCCAAGTTATAACAGAGTTTGTTTGCATGGAAAAGAGTGGAATGCTTCTCGCTGTTTGACATCCTGATAGTGGTTTACAGGTTGTTCAAAGTACATGATACCTTCATAAGTTGATAGTCTGCCCAACAAGCAATATCAGGTCATCATACTACACATATATATTCAATCTGTACCTGATAAGAAAAATACCAGAACATTATAAGAAGGTGGTAATGCACATACTTAAGTGTGTTTGTTGTCAGGCAACTGTATTCAGCACTACAATGGATGAATTATACATCTTTATAACTTAAGTACGAACAAGAGAAGAACATTCACTTTGGAAAACACAAAAAAGCTTAATGTGCCAACACAAAACAGCCTCTATATATACCTATGTTTTATATTACACATACATACGCATGCATGCACACATACACATATTATATGCTCACATGCACACATGCAAACACACACACAGGCATTCACGCACAATCATGCACACACACAAATTACTTATTGGTGCATTTATCAGCTAATGGACCCGTAAAACTGTAATGCGTAAATATACAATGATATTGTTTCATTAAAATTTTTTGGCTTCAATCATGTAACAGTTTTGTCTCCAATAAGCATGAATAAATCTTGTTCAACACTAAAACATCCATAAGAGCTTAATAAAAGACATTCACTTTTTTACTCTAATAACAGAGATCTCAGAATAACAATAAGAAAAATGTTTGCAATCACTGGAGAAACAATTCTTTCAAGTTAGGAAACCAAAAATGACAACTAAAATTCTCTGATAATAACCTTTATATGCAATCAGGTGTATACATAACAAATGCTACATGGATTCCCAGGAGCAGTACATAAATTTATAAAAATGTACACATTCAACTATGTAATGAATGCTAGTCACTTCTAACAAAAGATAAGCAAGGGTTAAAATCCTGAGTTCACACAACCACGTTTAGTTTAACAACTAAGGTAATAAATAGTTCCTTTAAAGCCTTGTCTACAAGATGACAATGTCTATGAACATGTCTGAGGATACACAACCTTACCACATTAAACTTAGAAGTTTTAATGTTTGAAAAGTATAGGATAAGAGACAGCCCCTGCCATCTTGTATTATGGTAACATAATTTCTGCCACAGCCTGCATTTCTGAAATTATAATATCTTTCACACACCAACAAGGCATTAGAGTTAATTTCTTACATTTAATATATTTTAATTAAAGTAACATTTACTGATCCTACTGCTGGCATCATTTCTGTAATCTCCTAAAAAAAATTACTTATTAACTCCTGATAGTTACTACTGCAGTTTAAAAACGGAAATATTATTATTATTATTATTTGATAAAACTTTGATGCTAATAGTTATGCAGTATCATATGAAATATTTTGTTAAACATCTATAAATGACATACAGTCGAGACTCCCTATTACGAGAAGCCACGGTTACCAGAAAATTTGCCGTACAGTACTTGCGTTGTTGTCGTAGTTGCCTATAAATAAAAATTATTTGTAAAAGTGCATTTTTTTTTACTTTAAATTCATGTTTAACTGTCCCTGACATAATACAAACACTTTTAAAAATTAAATAATTAATTCATTTACGTACACACAATAGCCAGATGTTTTCTGAAGAAACTCCTCGTTTCCAAAAACGTTACAAACAGTAAGCAGCATATTTTTCCATTAGTCTACCATGCTGAGCGCTGCAAATACTTGGCAACACTGGCATGGCAACATTTCTCGCAAGACTGTACACATTCAGACTTATCTCAAAAAAAGTTTTTGTGTCTGGCGATCCGGCTCCCCAAACACTAACAAAAACAACCACGAAGACAGCAGCAATGCAACCGTGATTGTACACATTGTAAGTTGCTTGTGGTTGTTTACGCATAGATACGTTTGTACATCTGTATTGTTCATTTGTTTTCTTTACTTCCCAATGTGTTCAGGGTATTGGGGTAGAATAATATTTAATGACAATATTCTGTACATAAACCACCACCTACTTTCTTCATAATATTTTGTAAAAATATGTGCTGTGTAAAGGCTTAAATACTGCAGTTTTGTCAAGTGATATTTGAGCAATTTTTATTACAATTGGCATGTTAAAGAAATTAAGTTAATTATGACATCAATTAAAAATTTAGACGTCTTTGAGAGTGAAATGGTGTCATAGCAAACATAGGTAAATAACCTCCCCAATGTAAGGACATTATGCCGCCTATCAACTTCAGATTTCTTCGTGTTGCCTTCTTCCACTTCACAAGTGTCAAGTGTCAGTTGCTATAGAAGCTAAGCATAGATAAGCGAGTGTGGTGTCAACAAAAGGAAGTAAGGAAGGACTAAAGAGACAAGTCACCACAAGACTTGCCTTTGTTCGGTTTTATGAGCGCCACCTAACATGCCAAGCATGGGCCACAAGTATGTTCGTAAGGGTGTTTTTCACATTTTTTCACAGTTTTCTTTATTTACAGCTGCAGCTTACTAATTTATGATAACCACTACTGCAACCTAACAAACATATATTTGAATAACCTTTCCTACTGGCAATGGCTTGCATTTTTCCTCTTTATTTCAATTAAATTATTTAAATATTAATTTTTTTTTGGCAAATATTGAGAATACTGTCATAGTAGGCAATGTCATAATTGTGGGGTGAAAAGTTTTTACACTATCAAAATGACAAGAAGTGAACCCCTTCTTCGTAACATTAATTTATCAAAATATCTCTTTTTGAAGACATGTCTAAAGCACTGTTTCCAGTTACGTACTTACAAGATAATAAATAATGATGGTATGTTAATAAGCATTTTTGTACACAAAAACCAAAATCATTGTAAGTTAAATGCTTGAAAATATACAACATTTTTTGATGGTTACAATAAACTGAAATTAAAATATAAATTTAATACACATTACTAGGTACAGTCAGGGCCATCGTCGGGGGGGAGGGGGAGAAAGGGTACATTTGTCCCGGCACCGCAGCTTAGAGGGAGACCCAGACAGCCCTGGACATCTTCAGTGCAGGGAAATCAATACTATTTGGTGATTTTCAAAACATTAACTGAAAACTCGTAAATACCGCAGTACGAAAGTGATAAGAAAATAACTCATTCAAATGGCCCACCCTCTGATAGGGCCTGCTCACTACACGTCATTGTTTGAATAATTGCATTTGGTACACACACTATACAAACCACGTTACAGAACACTCTACACTACACTACACTCCTACAGTCGGGCACGGGTAAGGCCTACGAATAAAAAAATAAACCACACTCTGCATACAATGCACAAATGTGCATACGCATCTTGTAATATAATACACCATTCATTTGAAATATAACACCTTATTGGTTTCGGCTTACTTTCGTTATTTGCGATACTTTGAGTGCAACAATCTAAAGAACTGTACGGTATAGCTGCCAACTGGTACGTTACTAAGGAAAATTAATGTACAAACTGTAAAACATTTGTGTTAACGAAGCTAACTCTTAGTAATCGATACAATGTTACATAAAGAAAATGTTATGATTACTAAGTATAAAACATAAATTGTTTTGTTTGGTTTTGGTAAAATATATTTTGCCTTTGACATAATAAATGTTAAGGCAAAGCATTAATATTTTTTTATCAGAAACAGATATAATCAAGAGAGTGAAGACACGTGTGAAGGGGACTCAAAATATTTGCTTTTGATTTTGTGAAGGACCCCGAAATTTCTGTCGACGGTCCTGGGTACACTACTACTAATTTATATTTACAGGGAGTGAAAAAGGACACTATTAATTACGTATTAAAACTGAAGAAAGACAAGTATTCACACGGTATCATCAAGCTTGATAGTTACATGTATCAACAGTTTGACACATAATGCAAGGAAGCACATTTCACATCATCTTGATGAGGAAGCAAACTTTTTTTTTATGAAATGTGAAACTTACTACTGTGCATTGTGTCTACTCCTGTTGATACATACAGTATATGTAACTATAGTCTGTCTCACGAAAGAATTCCATTTTTTGACAGTTTTGAAGGCTATCATAAGTGCGAATTTCTGCAGGAAATTACTTTTAATTTTTATAAATTACACAGTTTGAGACCCACTTAAGTGTGTTTGTACAAAAGTCACTTATGGCAGAGCAGAACACTGCTTATTTCATGGAAACAACTCAAAAAATAAATGCCAACACAACTGTCAAAAAGTGGAATTCTTTTATGAGACGGACTATATCAAGCTCCATGGTACCTTGTGAGTACTTGCATATCTTCAACTTTAATATGTATATTCACAGTAAAACTTTTAACTTATATGTAATGTGTAATGGTATCTGTTGTGTGAGCCCTGTTTCTAATATAGGAATTAATCACAAACTTTTCCAAACATTGGGGCATTTTACATGTCAGTAGACACTGCTAGTTGAAGACATGGCTTAACTACCTACCAATACAAAACAAACATGGCAGGTCATTACTATTTGCTTTTTGGCATAAAAAGCTTCATTTAACAAGAAAATGAATACAGAATTTACTTGCATGTACATTTCACAAAAAAAGATGTGTTATAGAGAAATTACATTGAATGTGGCTGAAAGTCAAGTACAGTTGCGATTCTGCCTGCCGAATATGTTTCACTGTGTTTCTCCCATCCTTCTAATTAACAATAAAAGAGCTTTAAACACATGTTTTTGTTCTGACAGCAACAATTGCAAATTCATAAATAAGACGAATACAAGTCACATTAAATATATTACTCACATCATAAATTACATTTGCCTAAAAAAAACTCTCAAATATATTAACAATTCACTAGACTCCAAAAAAATAAAATTATGACTCTTAAAAATTAGATACAGTGCAAATAAAATTCTATCTCCTAAGTATGGCACACAACAGTTTCCTAGGTTTAGTTAGCATAACCGGCCAGTAATGACATTGCAGTACTTAGGCCCACATCACTGACAACGAACTCTATTGCACCAAAAAATTTTCATAACCTCAAGTGTTAGGTAATAGCATTTTGCTACATAAACTTTATACGTTCCTAAAAATGTTTTCTTTTCAGACATTTACTGAGCACAAATTTACTGTACAACATTTTTAAAAGTTAAATTTTTGCAGAGAAACTGTACATTTTTAAGTAACTGAAGTAGATTAGAAATAATTAAGATACATTTTATTTTTATACAATCAGTTTGTAACACAGGGATAAGATATTTTTTTACAGTTGAAAATGCTTTGTTGCATGTGTCTTTTGGAAAACCAAGAACACATCACAATATAATGAGAGCACATTAATATAGATAGATATTTCGCTTCAACTATGTGAAACTGTTACAAAAGTATACAAAAATGTAACAAAAATGAACGCCATGAAGAAAAGGTAGATAGATGTTGCATTGTTCAGTTGTTTTGATGAACCAATCGACTGAAGCTTCTTCTTCGACACACACAAACACTGATAATACCTAGCTTGCTTCTTTACATCCATCATATTACTTTTATAAAGACCTAGTGTTAGTAAATATTAAGAAACACTGTTTGAAATAAACAACCTGCTTATAGTCATATCATTATAAATCACAAAATTTCATTGGAATGTGCAAAACATCACTTGGACTCGATATGTATGTGACTGTATAAAAAGTTAATGATAAGGAAGGACTTAATGATACATGGTTTTTTAAGATACAGTACAAAAATTCCAAGCGTAATCTATTCCCAGTTGAC
Source organism: Medauroidea extradentata (assembly GCA_003012365.1). Lineage (NCBI taxonomy): Eukaryota > Metazoa > Arthropoda > Insecta > Phasmatodea > Phasmatidae > Medauroidea > Medauroidea extradentata. Next base: position 22,306 of record PNEQ01105980.1, read on the forward strand.
AGGACATCCCTGAAAAATGTACTCAGTGTACCTTTCCATCTAATTTGTATTTTTCCCATTATATGTAAAAAATAACCGTGAGTATTAAAGCATCAACATAGTCGTACGGCATCCTTTCTGCAAATATCAAAATGTACAATTTTCTTGTACTTTGACACACACAAAAAAGCAAGAAATATTTTATGGCCAACGATTTGGGAACAAAATTTTCAATTTTTAAGACACAGTACTATGGATAAATTCACAAATATTAGTCAAAATCACCTTTGCTGACATTAATCTGAAGGTTTGTAAAATTTGTATTATCTAGTTAATAAGCCTTTATTTATTCCATCTATGGTAACTGCTCATTCTTAACTTTAATGAACCTGAGTTGCTACTTAACAAAGAGAAAGGTAATGTCAGGCAACTAATTACTAAATGGTGTAGGCAGAAATGAAGAAGTACTTACAGAATTGTACTTGCAGGTAAAACAATACGAAACACAGATTGACAACATATTTTTCACGCAGTTGTGACATTTCGCTGGCCAAGCGAACTTCCGCGGGTGGCACTGCAGTATGGTCGGCGGTAAGTTATGATTAATAACTGAAACACCTAGCAGCCAAGGAATGTTGCACGAAATTTGAAAGTAAGTTATCATGTGTCATGGCCTGGTGACTGTCTGAAATTTGAATCTATTGATGCGCTAGTTCCCAGCACCTCAGTTCTGCATAATTGTATGTGGGTGGTACGACTGTTACCACTCTTGTGTTATAACGGGAGTCAAAAGTAAGTTAAATGGAGGCTGCATGTGCTGCAACTGGTTTATACCGAGTGTCTAGGCTGAAATCAGCTACAGCTTGTTTGGTATCAGCACTGCAGCCATTCTTCCTCTGTCTTTGTTTGTAGTGAGGCAAACATATTCCGCATCAACATATTCTGCATCGCACTGTGTACAATGTAGGTGGTAGATCAGGTTCTGTGTGCCATAACTGTAGTCACCTTGAATTGGGTATGTATGACTGTCGAGCCTGCTGTGGTAGGATGTGGAAGGTTGATGTATTGCACAAGTGCTGCATCGAAGGCTACTGCAGTGATGGGAACCTCTAGGTGTGTTTAACATGCTGGAAATAGAGCTGGGTGGTAGTTTGGGGCGCACTAGTTTGTGCGGAGGTTCAAAGGCAAGGTCGCATTTAGGAACACAGACGTTACGAAACCATTTATGTCAAAGTTGTTCATATTTCTTGAGTAGTTATATCTATGACGTGAAAAATTGGAGAAGGTTGTGGTTTTTTGTGAAAATGTAAAAAAAAATGCTGATTATGTGTTGAGATGCTGTTTTCTGTAACGAGTTTCCATGTCAGACAAGTTACAGGACCTCCTAAGACATGACTCGTAAAATTTGGTTGATTTCGAGAATGATGTAACATTAGTGGCGACCGTGACAGGACATTTTATCGTGAAGTTGACTGCACCGCAAGTAAGAACAAACATGGAGATGCTGATCAAATACTGAGCACCGGTACAAGCTAACTTAACTAAAACATACAAAGCAGAGATGGCCGAGACAGATACAGATTTTGTAACATTGTAACTTGTTGGATTAGGACGTTGTGGTGCTCAGCTTTAAGAGGTTGATAAAGAATTGGAACTTCTCTTGGATCAGGAAGATGATTTTTATATGGCACAGAATATGAAAAGATTCAAGAATACTATGAAGCTCGTCAAAAATTTTAGTCTGTTATGTTGAAACTGTGAGCAATTGTTCAATTAAAAAGAAACTAAAGCTTCCTAGAATATAATTGAGATATTTCAATGGTGATGTTAAAGATTGGTTAGGGTTTTGGAGCCAGTTAAGTTGCATTCACAAAGATGCTAAAATATAAGGAGAAGACAAGTGCCAGTATCTTATTCAAGGAACTGTACAAGTCAGTAGGGACAGAGATGTTGTCAACAGCTTTCCGCCCACTGCTGAAAATTATGAAAAGGCAGACCACTGTCTTATAAACAAGTTTGGAAAGAAAGAACGGTTTGTAGAGTTCTATGTACGCGAGTTACTAGGTCTAGTTATTCAGAACGTCATGTCCTCTGAACGACTACGCCATTTACGACTGTATGATTGTCTAGAACTTCATCTCAGATAACTTTTGAGTCTCTTGGCATGACAGGAGACCATTATGGTGCATTTCTATTACTACTAGTTGAATCCTCCCTCCTAGAAGACATACTGAGGGTATGGTTGAGAAATTCTGTACAGCTACTCCAAACTTAAACACCAGAGAAGATGTATTGTGATAAATTTTCACATTTGTTGTTTCTTAAGAATGAAGTGGAAGGGGAACAAAGAACATCTCTGGCACAAAGTGGATTCCAGACTCTCCTAGTCTAAGAGCTACCAGATCAAACTTGAAGTCAAGAAAAGTGTAAAACATACCTACCGCAAATAACCTATTTTCAGGAGAATCTGAAAACCTTGACAGTAGGCATGTGTGCTACAGAAACCCACACCACAGCATGGACTGCTGTAATGCACAGAGAATTACATTAATGGAAAAAAGGAATATTTTAACGAATAAAAGGTGCTGTTACCAATGCTTTAAGCAGGGACACATTTCAAAAATATGCAGGACAAATGTGAAATGTGACAGATGTAATAGAAGACACTACAGTTTGATGTGTCCAGCAGAAGTACAGCAGAAGATGTTTGAAGAAACACCTGGAGGTGTTACAACCAGGAAGTTTTCTTTGCAGACTAATAGTAAAGGTAATGGGAGAAAAACACAATCGCGTCAGAGTTTTGATTGATTGTGGATCCCAGTGATCATACCTACTTCAAATAACAGCTTCTGCTATTGGACTGACATGCTGCAGCTCTGAAACATTAATCCATTGTTTATTTGGAGGCACAACATCGAAAAAACAGGCTTGAATACTTTTGTTTGCCTGCGTGGTATAGCAGGCCCGGATTTAATACAGACTATGTCCACAGGTACATTCCTTCAGGGCCTACGGAGGTCCATTGCAAGACGAGGAAGGCCCAAAGTGATGAACAGTGACAATAGGACCAATTTCATAGGGGCAGAGAAAGTATTTGATTCACTGGATTGGTTGAAAATAGGAGTCGTCTTCCCAAAATACAGTGGAAGTTCATTCCACCCACAGCCAAGTGGTAGGCTGGATTATGGAAATGTGTAATACAAATGGTCAAAAAATTGTTGTGGAGAACATTAGGAAGGGCATCCCTGAGCTAAGAGGAGGTCTCCACAATCATACGTGAGGTGGAATCTGTGATCAATGCTACACCTCTCACATGATACTTGTCTGAGGATACCAATGACTTAATGCCATTGGCTCCTGCCCTGTTCCTCCCAGACAATCGGCCAGTTAGTGTATCAGATATTGATCATCTTGAAAGAACATCTCTCTGCAAGCGGGTAAGGTTCCTGCAATAAATGCATGAAGATTTGAGGGGGAGATTCAGTGACAAATACTTAAGGCTTCTGGTAAAGCAGAAGACTGACGCACATTATCTAAAGACACTGAAACTTGGGAACGTAGTGTTGATTTGGTATAGATGACAAGAGAAGATTAGAGTGGCCAATAGGCAGAATTGTGGAACTGTACCCAGGAAAGGATTGCCATATAAAAATGACGCTGGCTTGCAAGATCATAAGAACGATACAACATGTATCCATTAGAAGTGTCCTCTTCACAACACTTTTCATCGGCTGCTGAAAGAATAAAGATCAACAGAACTGGGGAGGAGATTAATCCACAGAAGAGAGGGAGCCCAATACTCAGTGTGAGGTAAAGATGAGGAGCGGACATTCTGTAAGGATACCCACGAGATAAAAGACATAAGCATTGTGTGCAGGGCAACAGCATTGTATGTGTGTAGTGGTTTTGAATTGTTGCCTTGTGCAAAAATTCGAAAAGTGGGAGGATGTTGCATTTAGGAACACAGACCTTATTACAAGACTATTTATGTCAAAATTGTTCATAATTTTTGTGTAGTTACCGTATATCTGTGATGTAAAAAATTGGAGAAGGTTGTTGATGTTTTTTGCGAAAATGGAAAAACAATGTAGATTATGCATTGAGAAGCACGTTTCTTTGTAACTAACAAGTTTCCATCATTTAAGACTAGTTACAGGCCTTCCAGAGACCATACTCATGAAATCTGGTTGATTTCGGGCACGATGTAACAGGCAGTATAAAACTCAACCTTGGAGCTTTGGAGACCAGGTTGTGAGTTAGAGATGAAGAAGAAAGTACTCTATGGCTACCGCTGAGAATGGTCTCAAGCTGTTGAGGCCTTCGCGGTAGGGCACCACCAGAGGGATGTGAGGGTAATGCCTCGAGCAGATATTTATTGATTCAAATCGCTCGCTGGATCTGCCTATCAACAAGGAGTTTGGTGTATCTTCAGTCAATAAATGTTCTGGCTATTTGGTCGCACTGTGAGCTCAGAATATTTCGAAGGAGTATATGTGTTGTAAATGTTGCACTTATTTTGCTATTATTATTTACCGGTATTTTTGATGGAGGTAATGCTTATATTTCTTTTCCAAATTGTTTTACAGTCATGCTCCTGCTTCGAGATTTACCGTCATGGAAGTAGCAGAAAGTTACAGCATTTGGCTCTGGTTTCTGTATGGGAGGGATTTTCTGCAATAAAAGGGATGGTAACTGTCGTAATGGAGGTATTGAAGATGGTTGGTAGGTTTGCTGTGCACAGTTATTTCAATATTGCCATTTTGTAGGCAAGTTCAATAACCGGAAAATTGCCTGTGAGTTTGAATAATTGCAGATAAATTTCAAGGCCCTGAGAACATCAATAAGTTATTAATAAACTAGGCCAAACTGTATGGCTGTATTTGTTAGTATCTAAGAAAGTTCTGTTCTAGCTTGCCTATGATGGCATGGAGGGGGCCAATCTGATCCCCAAGAATGTCCCCACAATTTGGAAACATAGTTAACGGAAGGTACATATTACATATTAATTGATTATGTGAGAAATAGGACCATGAGCACCTTGACTACAGTATAATGTAATATAGAAGGAGCTGTACTATGTACCCCAATATTTTATCAATATATTTTTCTTAGTTAGGAAATATTCAAAATCTTGTCTCTGGATTACAGCAAAAGTCTAGCTGATTATGATGTAAGCAGCTGGCAGGAGTCTAAGCAGGGCAGGAGATTTCCAAAAAGTCACGTAATCTGAACGGGAACTTTGCTACCTTGTGGTTTTACTACTAATAATTATAAGCTAAAGCTTATCCAGACACAAGTCTGCAGTTTGGTGCTAGCAGAATGCATTAGCGAGACTGCACACAGAATGCATGAAATGACGGGCACTCCTTCTTGCATACGAATGGTTAATTATAAAGTCAGTGAGGGACCATGATGACTTCAACGCCCATTATCGGACAAGGCAAACAAGGAAAGATGAGTGGAGGACATGCAGGAAGTCACGTTCACAGCCGCCCGAGGACCACGTCATAGGGAGTCCGAGCCATTGGTGTAAACTCAAGACTATAATGGTTTACTATATAAGCCTCGCAAAAACGGTGTAAATTCATCTTGCGTTCTGCAAGAAATCTCCTCAGCGAGATGGGTCCTGTCACCTCTGCATCTTGAGTCTGTAGAAAACTCTTTACAGTCCTATTCATAGGGCACTTGCATTTGTTCCGAATTTAATTAAGACTTAAAATCTAGTAAAATAGTTATCATATACTTATTGCGATGGATGGACCTTCTACCTTCTCTAAGTGAAAAACAGTGCCAGACTTGTGGGAATTGATTGTCAGTTTTAGTATCGTGTGTTTGCCACTTAGAAACCAGGGATAGCTAGTATATCCAGGTGATCCTCTGTAGGCTGATGTGTGGATACTGTGACGCAAAGATTAACACTAAATAAACAAAACTGTTCTAATTATACTAAAAAACAGTTGCAGTCACAGTACTCCCTTAGTCATTGAATCATATGGTAATGTTTTAAAGTTATTAATAATAGATATTACAGAGATATGTTTGTTAAGACATGGTATTGCTATATGAGCGATGTTGCTTTGCTGTAAAATTTATAACGCAATGAGAAGTCTATCAGAAAGTGATATGTTATGGCGTAAGGAATACGTAAACTATTTAGAGAGTTACTAACTTGTGTAAAAATGTGTAAGAATACAATGGTTTTAGTAAAACGTGTGGTTGTTGATCCAAAAGTATTTCTTTCAAAAATGTACAATGAATAGGAACCCCGATATTCCACATCCTATTGGGTGTCCTAGTTATCACGGACACACCCTTGTAAAATCAGTTGGTATGTAAGTGGTCAATCCACTGTGGAACATGGAGTTGAGGGTGATGTAGATACCTTAGCAATAAGAATTGTTTTTAAACAACGTTACCATTGTTGACGTTATAGTGTGTTGCTTCCCTGCCGGGGCAGCCCAGACAGAGCGTTGGTTTCAAATGTACTCAGTGTCAAGGTTAAGTATATTTGTTTCCCCCTCTAGTATTTACTGTATAATGCTGCTCGGATCAACATGTACCACTGGTCCACGCCCAACCGAAGAGAAGCCTATGCTGTACCACCTACCATTTAAACATCTTTAGTTTCAGCCTGGGGTGACAGTCCCCCTCTACCCGACTGTCTGGTGGCAGCAATTACCCATGTCATTGAGCGACACTTACAACCAACTCGATATTCCATCCAGGGTGTCTGCCAGCATTTCAAAACTTTGAAGAAAAAAAGTGACGCCAATTATAAGCAGAATTTTGAAGGTCCCACACACTGGAGGAATTTGATAATGACATAGTTTAACTGCCCTTTAACCTCTCAAGTCTTTAGAGCCGATGTCGATTTTTCTTCTCGCCTGCCGGGCAGACACGATTCAATAGAAGAGCTTGACATGAAGTAGGTAAACAAGTGTGCGGGCAAAACATGTCATGCAAGGAATGCTGGCTTGGCGTGGCCCGGAGCTGTAGTTCGACACGACACAGCACATCCTGGCGTAGTGTACCTACTACTGCAGGCAGACTGGCAGCCGGCCGGCAAAGCATAAAGAAGCTCTAGCCGTACCCGCTCCCATACATTTTGTTTTTTTAGAAATAATGTGCTGGTGGTAGATAGGTAAATGCGGAATTAAGCCTTCAATGGAACTGTGAATTTGTCATGCGAATGAGCTGGCATAAAAAATTACGTTAGTATTAGATTAGACGTTTCCTCTGCATATTTGATGACTTTATTTTTAAACTCGGCTGTATAATGAATGTATACAGTGAAACTTCCCAATACCGGACACCTCTAGTGCATAAAAAAATGTCCGGTATTGAGAAGTGTCCGCTATTGGGAATTACAGTAGTATATAAAAATATAGTACACATAAAAATTTAAATACAAAAATGGTAGACCTACATAATTTTCTTAACTCCATACTGCGTTAAACTCTCGCTAGTCCAAGGCCGAATTTTTGTGGTATTGCCGGAGAAATTTTAAAACCTTTCGACGATGTACGGCAGCAATAAATCTTACCACGCGCCGATACAGCTGGCTGGCCGACGTGACTCATCCACACACACTAGCGCGCGCGATCATGAGACTGTGTGCCTTGTCTACACGTCGCTCGCTCTCGCTCGCACTGTCAGCCGGTTCGGCACGTGAAATATTTCCGAGCCATGTGTCAAAGTTTCCGAGATCGACGTGGGTAATTATTAAAAAAAAAGTTTGATGCCAATGTTTTGTGGTGCATAATTTACGTTAACTGCAGCTCATGTCACCCTAATTTCTCCATTGTTCTCTACGTGTGTGTGAACAAATCCTCACTCCAGATGCATTCGGCTAAACTCGAGTATTTTCATACGGCTCACTTAATTGAATGAAAGGCATGAAAAAAAACGTTTTCTACACTATCAATCTGCCGAGTAAACGTCGCAGCCTCAGAAAGAAAGAAACAGAGGCTACAAAACCACTCAAACGTTAGTGTATCTACAGTCAGTCCATCCGTTTTTGGGAATGTACGTTTGCTGGAACCGCAGCTATTCTCCGTCCACGACTTCAGTATTGCTTCTCTATTTTTTATTATGTCGGC
>PNEQ01105981.1:0-30385 GCA_003012365.1 Medauroidea extradentata
TCGGCCAATCACAGGCCTCATGGCACTTAGGTGCTATTCGTACCAAAAGACCCCAACAACCAATCCCAGCCAAGACCACGCCCCCCTAATGACCCTCTAGGCCAATCAGAGCCCTTGCTCCACCAGGGGGAGGGGTCGGCCATGCTAAGCTTACGCAGGTTAGGCCGGTTTTGCTCCCAGTTGAGACAGGATGCCCACCCGGTCCCTACTCATGTGTAGTTTTCTAATAAACTTGTGTCGACTGAAACTCTGCAAACTTTCTGGCAGCTTGGGCAGGCATTGGCGGCCCGTAACGGGGCCACTGAATAGTTCGTCACATAATCGTGAAGAGGCGTGCAGACCTGATTTGTTTCGGAAACCATTGCACGTGTCGTCACGCGGTTAGGCTACGAAAAACATTTACGGACCCTTACACAGGGCTATTTATTTGCCACACACTACTTTCATTCCTAACAAGCACTTTCTTGAGTGCGAAAATGGCTGGATTGAAACTTTTCACAGCGATTTTTATGTACGAGCATTAATTTCCAGGAGCCTCTAAATAAAATAGGCCTTTAGAGCGAACCCTTATCTTTAATTGTGTACAGTAAAAATACAGTGTTGTCGCTGAAAGTCCCGTAGTAAAAACGGTTCGGCGGGAACCTTGCACACTAGTTCAGCGCTTGTCTCGTAGTGGCGATGCGGCATCTGATGCGCGTTTCAAGGTCGCCCTTATATGTCCGTCACTCCAGTGCCTCTGACACGCAGGTAGGCGGCACCCTTAACAGTACCATCCGCACACTTGGAATCTCATACATAAACAACCAGTCAAACCGAGTCAGCACAGCAAAGTGCCAGGAACACTGAGTCAACGTGCTAGTATGTGTATGTGTCGTGCTTGGGACGCGCAGGTAACGTCGAAGAGTAACGTTGCGTTTACGTGTACACAACATAACTTCACCTGTGAAGTTGCCCAATGTGACGCATAGAACGTGCTGTTTGACACAGGAATGTTACTACTGTAACGTTGGGTGAAAGCGAGTATTAAGTATCACAATTTGTTGTGGCAAAGACATCACAACGCCCCTATCACTTTCCGTGCTGAATGCGAAGTAGACAGTGGGATGAGGTCGGGAGAACATGCCGGCCATGCACTGAGCCCACCGCTACCAATCCATCGCTCTGTAGCTTTGCTACGATATGACGTCATTACGTGTTTAACGGAGAACGAAATACTGCCGTTTATTCACCGATAAGTAGGTTGGTGGGGGGATTTTGATTATTCCTGTAAGTTCGTGTGTTGTGTTCTTGTTACATTACATGTAAGTTAATTGAATAAAATAGGATTACCTTTACAGTGTTAAACTTAGGATGTTATACAAGGGCAGATGACAGTAACTAAGCGCCTTGGCTTGTAGAGAGGAGACCAGAGATGATTAAGCAGCGGCAGTAAGTAATCGCGTGTTACCTGTTTTGATATTTATGTTTGTCGTTTGACCAGTTACGTTGAAGAGGCAGCACTTTTCGCTACCCCGTGTGATATGGCATCAAATGTTTACTATTCAATAAAAAGTCTGACAAGACTTGACCAATAAACAAATATGTAAAACAGAATGCAACACAGGTTCCAGACGTGCAAAACAGTCGCACTTAGCAACAACCGCCAATTAATATGTATATCATTTATAGGGGGAGACGAGGAAAAACAAACAAAATAATAAATACATTGTATGTTCAAGAAGACAGGAGGGTGGATATATTATTTGGTCAGCACGTAAGAGCGAGGCAGTATTACAGTTAACTAATCTAAATGCTGTTTTTAATTTAGACAAAATGTTGTTTGTGAAATTTATAACACCGTACACATTTTTATAAGCAGCGAACACACACACACACACACACACACACACACATGTATATATATATATGTGTGTGTGTATGTACTGCCTCTAAGCTCTAAATTATAGAGGTGTCAAGAAACTGCCGCATAGGCTAATAACCACACAACGCGAATCCTGAGTTAAAGGGGCCGCGGTGGCCGAATGGTCAGACCATTCGCCTCCCACCAAGGCGATCCGGGTTCGATTCCCGGCGGGGCGGTCCCTGGACTTTCGCATGTAGGAATGGTGCTGGACGATGCCGTTGGTCGGCGGGTTTTCTCGGATATCTCCAGTTTCTCCCGCCCCTTCATTCCGGCGCCGCTCCATACTCACCTCACGTCACCCCTCACCAGCGCTAAATACCTCGATGTTAAGTGCTGACCAAAATATCTCACTCACTCCTGAGCTAAATTGGAGACGAAAATTATAGTGGCAAAATGTTGTAGGCCTACGATGACATTCTACGGGGACAATGTGGCAACACATCAGGGAATTATTCTCATCTTGCGTTCTACCGATACCTTACTACTGCTGTTCTGATCATCATATTATGGGAACAAGTTCAAAACCCGAGCAGTCCAAACACGATTCTACGTTTACTCGGTGTAACATACATAAAATAATACCTGGACATGGAGAGCATGTGGGAACTTTCTTCGTACTGTGTTGCCACATTGTGGGCGTAAAATGTCATCGTACAACATTCTGCTTGTAACATTTTCACATCCAATTTAGTCCAAGATTCTGGTTTTGTGCTTATTATGAGTAAGTTTCTGGACTAACTATATATCACGGTAGAGCAGATATGGTCTTCGAGGTATTCAACTCTTGTGAGGATAAGAAGAAGCGGCGTAATGCAAGAACCGATGGGCAACATCTGCCATTTTTTTTACATACGAGACTCGAAGTGACCCAGCTGGAGATCAAACCCAGGACGTCCTAGCTTATGTACGCGTCGTACTTTGCTGCGTGTAGGATCACCGTTGAAGGGCACGGATTCGAATCCACGACTAGAGCACTGGTAAGTTTAACTACCGTTAAGGGGAATTAAGCATGTTACCATAGTTATTTCCTTGTTCTCTCGGTGACTTCTTTATTAGTGGATGGTATTAACATTTTTGGCACGGTAGAGTATACGGCATGTAAAAAATGATTTACAGATTTTCTGAAGTTGTTGGAATCTTAATATTGTATTTATTATTTTGAAACGAAAAACAGCTGACAAAAAAGTGATCAACTACAGATGTCACAGCAGTAACTTACACTACATTGATGGATTCCAAAGAGTGATGAACTGTACTATAACTTGTAACCCGCCAACGTGCAAGACCTAAACATACTCACTTCCCTGGTTTATATCAAACACTCCAGTCTGTAACTGTGTTTGGTAAAACTTTAGAGTAAAATTTGACAGTTCTGCAGCGATGCATGGCTGTTTACATCATGTAACGTCTTTCACAGTGTCAGACAAAATTGAGTGCAAATACGATGGAATGGACAGCTCATGTTCAATTTATAACTATAAACGTTGACTGAAGTTGCATAGAACATGTACAGAACACAAAAATAAGTGAACTAAAAAATGTAAAAATTGACTGAAATCATACCTAATAGAGGGTAGAGTCACTTCAACATGTAAGACATCTGTCACTCCCTCTTCTTTGGCTGGCAGAAACCTGTAATAGAAAGGGATTGTTAACAAGCGCCATTATTTAGTTCATATAATGTAATAGCCTGCAGTGGTAAGGCAGGGGGCGTCAATGCACGATAATATGTTTAACACGACGAACTGTCATCAGTAGCAAACCGGTTTGCCGCAGTAGTTTGGCGGCTAGGCTCCACCTGCCCTCGAGGAGAAGGGAAATCACAAACAAGCCAGGGTCACCCACGCCAACAGCAACGACGTGCATGCGGGACGTCCGTCAACCTTCTAGTCTGCTTCCTGCTCTGGGCGACCCCCCGTCATGACGAGCGTCTTCTCCCTTTGTTTTCCTCCTTCCGCGACACGCCGCCGAGGGCAGTAATTGTTGTGGGGAGGCGGGCGGTGACCTCTTGACGGTTAGCAGAGCCAAGGTGCGGGCACTCCTCTGCCAGCTGTGCGAGCACTTCTTACATAGACGTCGTGGGTACCGTCCCGCCACAGACCCATCTGCCACCCTCATAGTCCGCACACTCATTCAGCTGTCGCTTCTCCTTTTTCGGCTGCTTTCGCCATGTAGAAGGTGTCAACGTCGCCTTCGTCCTTAATTACTTTTAACTACTACAAACATGACGGCTTATCCCCAAACACGTCCTACACACTTCTCCCGAGGCAAATTAACACGAAAAGGCATTTCGACAAGGTCACACTTTTACACAAAATTAAATTTGCTGTTGAGAAATATTATTTTTGACGTATCCTAACTCAACGTTTGGTACTATGGAACAAGTTATGTTTGAATTTGGGTAAAATATAAAATAAGCATCAGTCCTATAGGCTGTGATGCATAATGCGTAATTCGTGGTGCAGGTGCAGTTGGCTGTTGAGATTACTTACTGTGCGGGAGGTCTTGAGTTTAACAACAATTGTACCATGAATGACAGTTATGGACCCTGTTTTTTTCTTTTTTTTTCTTTTTTTTCTTTTTTTTTTCGCAAAAAAGAATTTTGCCCCAGTTTGTTTCAGTGCCTTACGTGCACATCTGCAATTGTGCTTCACGGTTATTGGCAGCGTGTCTGTGTGAAGAGCCGTATCTCTTTTGACTGAGCCAATTACAAAAAAAAACTTTCTTGCAACACCACACACGTCTGTGATTTGCCAGTAGAAACTCAAGACTCGTGACAGTTAAAATATTCAATCGCTGACCACGAAGCAGAACTGCAGATGTGCACGCAAGGCGATGAAATAACGCGAGGCAAAATTATTTTCGCGAAAAACAAGTGTCCATAGTGATAGTATATGTGGTTCGAGGTAATGTGAGCACTCAACAAAGTTCTGCAAAGTTTCTATTTGCCGCTAATTCGCATCTTTCAACGACGGGAAATATAACATCTCTGGGCACGTCACTTGATGTTTGTGCGTGTAAGATAAATTGTGCAGTCAGTAGGAACCTGTATAGTTTGATTTAAAAAAATTTATTAACTATATAAAACACAAATATGACATTGGCATTGATTTTATTTCCGCACTGTTGTATTTAGCAGAAAAATACACGGGATTATATTCGATAAAATCGTTGCCAACCATACAAGCAGTAAGACCATTGTTGTATAATGTGTGCAGGAATGATTACTGATATTTTCAACGGTTAGATTTTTAGTGCTCAACTGATCTCGAATGACCTGTAACATTGTTCGGTGTTCTTGTAAGTTACGTTACGTGACATAAGTTAAATCTATCTCCCGTGTTGTATTAAAATCGGGAAGGTCAAAGACTATCAAGTATAAAAAATTCCACAACATAGTTGTACAACAGCGCTAAGATTATGTAACGAACAATATTTCTAATATGCAAGTATTTTAGCGTAGAAAAAGTAAAAATTCTCCGCATTCTTAAAATAATGTTACATATGCAAAATACACCTAATGAGGCACTAATGTATTTGCGCTCAGAGAAAAACTTCAAATGGGACAAGAGATAGCACAGACAATTGAAATAATCCCGTGAAAACCTGCTTACATCAACGTAAATTATTCGAGCGATGTTGCGCAACTCGCATTCGGGAGGATCCGGGTTCGAACCCCGGCTCAGACCATCCTGATTTCGGTTTTCCATGGTTTCCTGAAATCTCTCCAGGAGAATGCTGGGAAGTCATTGTACCAAGTTGTGTCAGACGTAAAAGCCCAATTACCTTACCTTATCAACCTCGTCCATTTGGGCACAAATGTACAGAGCATATGTATCTCTACTACACTGTTGTAATATACGTACCACACATTCGACCTGTACCGAAACACAGCTGTCAGTTAAAACCTGGATTCATCGGTTCAGAGATAATGTATTAATATTGCTCACACTGTGACCTTTGACATTTTATTTAGTTGGTTGAAAATTTTGTTCGTTCCCACCTCTCCCCCTTTATGATTTGTAATTCACTTATGACGGTATTCAGATTATTTTGGAGACTCTGGTTGAAGTCCCTCTCGCCGAAGTGGGTAACACTCAACTAAGATGTTTCGAGAACGTTGTAGAATGATTTGTTCCGAGTCGCTAGGAAGAAGTTTCCTGTAAAATTAGTTTTTACGGGTATAGGCCCTACCCTTATCTCGGAAAATAATTGTTCCTGGAATACGGTATTTTTCCAAGAAAGGAAAAAAAAACTGTTATCTATAGACGGGACGTTTTACTTTCGTCGTAACGTATATCATTGAGTAAAAAATTAACTGGATAAGAATGTGACGTTAAGGCCTTAGAGATCAGTTTTCTAAAGGTATTCTGCATGAGAAAATTACATAATGGCATAAGTAGTTCAATTCTTTGGCTTTCGACACGTACAATAATACCATAGGGTACTGTCGCAGATATAATTTGCGGGCTATTGAACTACGACGAACGAGATCGGGACCAGGCAACACGCGAGACTAAGGGCCGAATTCAGAGACGTCTTTCGATGGCTATCCACTCACCGAATGGCTGTTCTATAAAAAACTGCTCGGCAGAGACGTCTTCCGGTGATTGGTTGACCGCTGGATACGACATTCGGACTAGGTGAAAGTGAATGAGCTCTGAAGCTCATTCGAAAGTCTATTCACTTTAAAGTAAACAATACAGCTTGCGTTTTAAATACATTATGATTCATATAAAAAGTTCTCACTTGTTCTTGCACAGTGTGTACATATTCTTGCGACTTGTCAGAAACATAATTTAAAAATTTTATAAAATGTGTTTTGAAATAAACTTACACGGGTTAAAAATCGCTTAGTCCATTTAACAGCCATTCGGTGAGTGGATAACCATCGAAAGACGTCTCTGAATTCGGCCCTTAGAAAATGAAATTTAAGTTCCATAAATATGTTTCCAAATTGCAGTGGATCCGTTTAATGCGTATTGGGATGGAGAAGTTGAAGTATAGTTTTCCAAAAGATGTGTTAGCTCTGCTTCTCCTAAAATAAACAAATAATGAAAAAAAAAAAAAAAAAAAAACAGCAAGGCATAGACAAAGAATGAAGCAGGATAATTACCATAGACCACGGTCGTAGAAGAACAGGTCTGGACACTCGCCTATCTACCAATGTATTTTGCTTGACCCCCTTGTTGTTTGGCTGTAGTTTGTCAAGTTACCGAGAACGTTGAACTTTTTGGCGCTGTAATTCGGGCGGTCGGACTCAATCTCCGCCCACTTTTTTCCATTGTTAACATTATAAAGTAAATAAAGATTGCTGGAGCCTTTTCTTAAGAATTTGTGAAGAAAGGGAGAGTTTCGTAAATTGACATAAAATACGTTTTGATAAATTGTTTATGAAGTGGGCGGAGTTTGAGTCCGACCGCCCTAACTGCAGCGCCAATAAAACACAATATTCTCGGTAACATGGTGAACTGCAGCCAAACAACAAGGGGTCAAGTTTTCAGGCGAGTGTCCAGACCTGTTCTTCTACGGCCGTGCCATAGACTAATTACGAAGGAACACTAGACAAAAAACAGTCGAAAAATGATAGGGTGCGTTCCCAACACACACTGTAAGCAGTTCAAACGAGAAAGTGTTGAGCAGTGTTGCCAGATATGTGCCGAAAGTGGAGGTGAACATGCAGGCTTTCAGCTGGCAGTCACTCGAAGTAAAAATAATGAAACGAAAAAAAAATCACACATGTACCGGTCTACGGCTTGATGCATATTAAAATCCATTAGATTTTTTGTATTTAAAAAATATTCAAAAATTTAATTTTTCGTTACTTTAAACAATTTTTTATACAAAAATATTTTATAATAAGTTTTTATATGCTTCAATCCGTAGTCCGTGACACGTAGTTTTAATGTGATTTTTTTCCATTTCCTTATGTTTACTGGTTTTCAAGTTTTGCATGAAGTAAAAATATGCAAATTCTGACTTTGAAATGCCATTATGGGAAAACTGGCTGAGCTAATTTTTTTCCCGTCAGAGGAAAATGTACTCTCAGGTAATGCCTAAAAAACTAACCCTACATTATGAAAACATAAAATTATGATTTTTCCTCACTTGTATGCCAGTAATGTACTGCTTTCTCTGGCGTTAAATATTGTGAAAATATCCTTAGCTAGCAAAGGCGCGAACGAGCACCCAGGGTCGTCGAGAACAAGACGACACTAAGTATCTCTAGATAAGAAGCTTAAATTACCTTCGTAGGGATAGGCTTTTACGTTAAGTAAGATAGTAATGAGGTATCGGGTGTCTGGTATGTTCATTTTAGGTGGGTAAGTGTTTTACGGTATTCCAAGTGCCTCCTGGTGATTAAATTTTAGAACTAATCGATTTTATTATGCCACTGTTTTGGTTGTTCGTATGCTAGTTTATAAACCATAGGTTAGGTACGCTAAGGTCAGGTTGTTTGCAAGTTGATATTTTGGTTTCGTAGTGTTTGGAATTTGGTGTTTGAGGGGACGTTAATGTGTATAGTATTTACTGGCGCGTCGTTGGATTATGCTAATACGAAATTTAGGAATGCCGACAGTTTATATACGTAAATATTATCCTTAAAAGACAAGGAGGTTTTGTTTTGGTAAAGATTGTCGGCTCAGCGGCATTACTTAGTGATTAATGGTTGGGTTAGGTACGGTCTAGCCACTTAACGTCGAATTAAAGTGAATTATCTGTTGAAAATAATGTAAAACAGAGACAAAGGTCTAAATCAATTAATTCATGCTTTCGGTTGTAAACAGAGCTAAATATTGTTTTAATAACTAATGACTATTAACACTTGCCGACGGTCAAGCTTGTAATTTTTCCCAAAATAAAAGATAAACAAAAATTTTAAAGACGTTAAACTTTTATTAATTGTTCTGAATTATTGGTATGTTAGCTTTCATACATATTTATAATAATAATAATGTAAACTTGAATGGTCGGTTATTCATTCATTTTATTTATATTTACGAAATGTCCCGTAGGACTTGACCAAGATTTATTAAATCGTTTCTAGTTAATTTTAAAATAAGTACCACATTTGGTGACCACCACATTTCCTTCCCGGTCCCCCTTCTTGTGTATTTCTTACATCAGCTGAGCGAATCTAAATGGGCGAATAATATGTGTGTATGTGCAAGATGGAAGTACTTAACAATCATTCACAAAAACTCTCTCCGGCATTGCATATTTAATTGATCTGCATTAGTAATTTCCAATCAGTTGTGTCCTTTACAGTTTTACTCAGGCGTCCATGCTATGCAGATGTAACTACAAATGTAGACACCTTTGACGGATGTTGGGTTGTCAACGGTGTAATGGATAGAGACATGCACAATTCGCGTTATCATTTGGTAGCAGACTAAACTTTACTTTCATATATACAGGCTGGTCCTGAACTACAGGTACAAACAACGCAGGGAGGTGATTTCTTATGGAAAATAAAGTAGGACATATGTAGGACACTTTGTACCTAAGTGTAAATATTGTGGGAGTAATGAGACGCAGAATATCGAATTTGAAAACCGTATTTATTTTAAATATCGGAAACTGAATTATGTAAAAAGACAATACTCTGAACATTGATTTGTGTTATAATAGTCTTCAAACCCACATCAAATGCTGGTTGATACTTTCAGCCATTACTAAAAGAGCAGGGGTGGCCACCCTCTAAGTGGACTAAACTTTTGTGCCATCGGGATAGTGGAACTTTTGACGATGTTTTATTGAGTAATGCGAGCTTTGTAATAAAATGGTTCTCTTATTGCAATTGTCTAGGGCTTATAGTTTTCGTGAAAAATGCACGCGAAGCTTTGGCTGAAGCGATAGAGTACCAGGAGAGCATAGGCAATATTGCGTACATTGTGTTTGGAAGTGCTCAATTGTTCTATCCAATATGGGTCAGAAAACATTACATACGAAAAATATCGTACAGTAACTTGTAAGAGAGATAACCACCCTTACAAAGCGACGTTTTACCGAACAAAAATTAAATCTAACAGTCAATAAGAAAGGTATTGTGAATGATTACATTGATCGTAAGAATTTGCACAGCCACTATTGTGGTGTACAACTTCGAGAAAAACGAGGGGCTGGTACGGTCCCACCAATGTGTGTGTAACATGTAGGTATTTTGTATTGCTTTTCAAAGATGTAATACAAATGCATAGGCCTAATACAAGTCACCTTCACGCAACATGTTTATGTGAACTACTGAGAAGAAACACATGTGAGGGTGCACTTAGGCACAAATGTCCTACATATGTCCTACTTTATTTTCTATAAGGAATCACCTCCCTGCGTTTGTACCTGTAGTTCAGGACCATACTGTATATAACAGAGCATAATCTGCGATTCAACTCGCCACGAACTTTTATGTGTGGTTATTTACGTGTGTTACGTCTTCACAGAGATTGGCCTCTCTACCGTGTAAGCATTCTCCGTGGCAAGTCAAGACAATATCGGCCAGCGGGAGACATCGAACGAGCCTATAGTCACTTGGAGTCTAGTCAGCTGTCAGAAAATAACGCGAATTTGACACGTCTCTAGTAATGGACAACAATAAAGTGCGAGTGGTAACAGAAGGTCTTTAAGGATACCACTCCAGGGGGCGGGGGTTGTGAAATGAGGTACTATCTCGTCAAGTGCGCACATTTATTCCATCGCTTTCCTACTGCTTTCAACTTTTTGCAATTGTTCAAGTTGTAGTTCATCAGAACGACCATCCTGCAACCAAAAGTGAAACTATTCGCTGTTAAAACAGTTATTGTTCACCTTATGTCTAGTTCTAATGTTATAGGATCTGGGTTTGAGTCGCCGCCTACCAGAAGCAAGCCAAGCTGTGATTGGCCGGCGAACCTGGTCTATCAGAAAAAAAAGCATCTTAGCAACCAGGTATACAGGATCCAGAATATGAATAGTAATGTATCATGGATAGGAATATTTTGCATTTTCAATTATCTTCATGCCATTATACACTGTATGCCTCACATAGATCTCTGCCCGTTCGCTGCTGTCCCGTTCCAGTAAGCAGTTATCAGCATACCAGACCAGGTAGGACGGTATTCAATTCTTGCCAAATCGCAACTATTGGCTGAAAGTTTTTCATGACGAGGCTTGTGAATTGTTCTCAAATTCATTTATGAATTTTTTTGGTCCACAATCAAAATTAATTAATTTTAATGACTGCGCATTAATAAAGTCACAATTTGAATACGTTACCTTCAATTGGACGGCATTAAGCACAAAGTAAACCAACCCACAATATAATAGGTTTTGAGTTAATCATGCCACGCAGAAGCAGAAGGTCCGGAAAATTTCCTAGAATAAGTATAAGTACTAAATCGTAATATTTGACGTAAAATAAGAGTCCAAGAAAAAATATATTTATACGGCCTACAAGTTTTAGATGCACACAGAAAACTTAAACTTTGAATATCTCAGTTTCAGTTAACTGTGGGTTGGATCCTTTTTGCTTAGTGCCGTCCAATTATAGTTAAAACAACACTATCAGAAAGTCCACCTTTATCAAGTAAAGTACCAATAAAATGCTATATTTCAGTTAAAATTTTCACAAGAGGACATTGAAAAATGTACAGTATGAAGTGATGTATTTGGCTGGATATATGTAATTAGTAGTGGATGCTGCCGAGTCGCAGAAAGTTTATCACGAGCAAACGAGCAACAACACATCGAGGAAGCCACGAATGGCTGTGGTCAACAGACATACAAATAACTTCGAAAAATTAATATAAAGTCAGTATATAATACAATCCAAACAACTAAAAAGGAATAACAAATAGACAAGTACACAACAATTAGCATGAAAATGGCGACAGTAATGGACAAAGTCAACGAAGACAACACAATTGAACGCAGCAACATAATGGTTGTAGGCAAGACAACAGAACGAGTATACGACAGACGATGATAGTAGGCTCCCTTCGACAACAGATTCGACGTTTTATTAACCCCCGACGTAAAAATAGGGGTGTTATAAGTTTGACATGTCTGTCTGTGTACCTGTGTGCCTGTTGTGGCATCGTAGCTCCTTAACGAATGTACCGATTTTGATGCGGTTTTTTGTTTTAAATATGCCGTGATCGAGATGGTTCTTAGCTATAATTTATGACGATATGTTCAGCCGTTTGATTATCATCAGCTATTTTCTAGTAGCTGAAGAGACGTGAGCAATTTCTACGAGTCTGAACGATCGGAGATTTAGTATCCTGAGACTTCAATGGTATTACAATAACATGGTCACCTTTACCTGCTACTGCAACATCATCTGGGATTTTCAGGATTCCTAACTCCTCATAAATTTACTGTCGATAATGGAATTTACAATTCTTGTGCAACAACATGTTGTATTGCCTGTACGAGATATTTGAACCAATTAGACTGTCCTGATTCAATTCTGATGCGACTCTAAAAGTACAAATAAAAGTATTAGTAGGGACCTGAAAAGTTCGCGTTTTCTTTTGGGAACGAGCTATAATTCCAACTACTATAAGTTCGCGTTAATTTCGCTATCGGCCCTCGACTCTTATGACAGTTCCTGGAAGTCGCTGAGCCAATAACTAAAACATAACTAAATAAAGGCCCATATCACAGTATCAGCATGCAGCTATTGAATAGCTGATGTCTGCTTGGATACACAGATATTCTTGGAGACTAGCCTACATTTCAGGGAACCCGCGAATTTTCCGGTCTCTAAGTATTTGTAACATTATCTCAGATTTTAATTCGGCCATAATTAAAATAGTTGTAACTACTAAATAATTTTTTTCATAATGTGACTTAAATGATAAATAAATCAGGATATTTTTATCAAATAAGTACACTTTTAAGTTAATTAAAGGTTAGGTTGTGAAAAATTCAATTGAAACACAAATCAGCGTTCTGCACAATAATTCTTCAAGAAATTGCACTCTGTTTTGTCATCCCCAAAATTTATAAGTAAAAATTTGGATAGTGTATAATTGTATATTTTGTGTATGTTCAATTATTATATACGCATAAATTTATATTAAATTGAAATCTTGCTGCTTTAAAACCTCTCTGTGCATTGAAAATACAGTTTTCAGGATTAATTTGCACGTTAATACACGTATGTTTAGCTTGTTTAAAGTATTAGTTGCAAATTTTTGCCAGTTAGTATATTTCTTACATAATTTGTTACTACTGCTTATCGTAGCTCTAAGAACCATGAGAAAGTCTAAATATTAAATTTAATTTTCAAGAACTGCGATGTCATTCTTGAGCAGTTATACAAAACAAGAAAAAACAATTTGAGCACGTTAAACAACGCAGAATACAAGAATTACTTATAATTTAAAAATACCTTTAAAAATGGGTTTCCTCTTTCATACCGCAAAAAGAGGTTCCATTTTTTTTATTATTGTTTGTTACACTTTGTTTCAATTTGAGAATGAAGAACATGAATTAACTACACTGTTCGAATAATCACAAACTATAACAAACACAGTTCATTTCAACAGTTAAATTAATGACATTTTCATAGTTATTGTTATAAATAACCTCGACTTTTATGGATAGTTTTTTGTTATGTGTTAAATCTATGCCATGTACGAGATAATAATTTTGAGGTATGGAAGTTTTTAATATGGTCGTCACTTGTTTACTATTCCTAAAATCGTACCGAGAAACAAATTAGAACTTACGTTTAAAATATATACAATTTAAAAATGACCATATTTTTTTCTGTTAGATTAACTTAATCAGTACAGGAATATTTAAAAAAACGATCTTAAATTCAAGTGTATATACAAATTACGCTGGCGTATATTAAAACTATTCAATTGGGTTCACAAAACAAAACATAGAAGAAAAAAATATTTCGTAACATTATAAAAATAGTGACTTATTTCGTAGACTGGTTAGGAATATCCTCATTTTAGACAATGTGTGGCATAATCAAAAAGTGACATAGTTAAAAAAATATATTTTAATCCAAACTGGCAGACAATTCTAATATCTTACTTGTTGCTGTGTACTGCATAATCAAAAATAACTTTGCAAATGTGCAAATACGTAATATTAAAAGATTTATTTCAATGTATATTTAAAGTATTTATAAGTATTTGAAGACGTTTGTATATATTTCGTACTATTGGTACTTCGATAGTTACAATTTTTCTCTCTTTTAAAATGTTTTAAATATAGGCTAAGAATTTTCATTATATTTTTACGCAAATAAATTTTTTGGTCGAAATGTGTTTCACAATATCACTGTACTAATAGCTTGAATTAAAATTTCATAACTAATTTAAAAATTACATAAAGTATACTACGTTCTTTAAAAACCCGTTTTATTTTCGATTATATAAACTGCCTGCAAAAATATCAGTCAGTGGCACGCCATTTGTTAGACATAAAGCAGAATTTCCTTACGCGTTTTCGTCATGTACGAAAATGTTCATTTATAGGCTACAAAAATGTCCATGACAATATACAATTTATTTTACGGCACTTTTCTTTGTTTTTATTTTTGCAGTGATAAATAAAATCATAGTAATGACTGCTAAAAATAAATTAATGGCTGATTTCAGATTTGGTTTAAAACATTTTATTGTTAAGTTATTTTGTTACTTTAAAACGTGTTTTGAGTAATATAAGTATACATTACGTGCCATAAGAAAATTCGTTCCTATTCATTAAAATATGATTTTGTATCACACTTAATCGAATTTTGACAACTTTTTGTATTTAACTATTTATTATCTTTAAACATATTGTCATTTGCAAGGTTTACTCCTGTTTCCCCATAACAGTATATTCAACCCACCTCAACCTCACGTGTTCTCGAAACCTCACTGGTATAATATCACTCACTAAATCTTTCCACTTAACTCCATTGGATACGAAGTTTTCGGACTATACAGGTTTTATAGAGAAATATAAATATTAGTTCCAACTGGTTGACAAACTATAGGTCTAGATGAATAAAACCTGTCTCGTGTTATCCTATCCTTAATCAATCATGTGTCACGTCAGTATATATTCTTGTTTCTATTCGTCCTTGTATACGTGTGATAGTGATATGTTCTGCCTTGTAATAACTAGGGACCTGAAAAATTCGCGTTTTCTTTTGGTCCCAAACTATAATTCCAGCAACTGCAAGTTCGTGCTACTTTAGTAATTGGTCCCTGACTTATTCGACACTTCCTGGAAATCTCTTAGCCAATAGTACAGAAGCAACTGAATGCAGGCCCATATCACTGCGTCATAGAGCAGCCAGTGAGCAGATAATGTCTGCTTGAATACACACATGTTCCTAGATGCTAGCCTACAGGGCAGTGAACGCGAGAATTTATCCGGTCTCTAGTAATACTAATTTGAAGTTAACTCAATTGAAAATAAATCGGCAATTAAAGATCAAAAAAGGTGTTTTACAGTGTAACTTGATTTTATATAGTAATTATTACACAAATCTTCTCCTTGATATAATTTTAGTTTAATGAGAAGTTAATATTCTTGTATGTACATTTCTTTGATCGAATTATTGCTACGTAAGTTACATGCTAAAAGTTAAATAACACTTTAACAAAGTTCTAAACGTCACAAATAACGGCCGGATATTCGAGCAGGTGTATTCCCAGTTTAGATTTTACTGTTAACGTAAACGCAAGATTTGGGTGGGAAACTATTGTCGTGGAAATAGGAAAATAATAAAATAATAAATTTAATGGTACAGTAAATACGGGTTCGCCACGTCACTACGGGGTGGTGACTTTAGGCCACGACTAATTTTTGTTGCTGTGTTAGCCTACTTAGGAAAGAAAACTTTAAACTCTAAATCAAGGGATTAATGTAATATTTTTAAGCACTCGTTTCCTGTTATTCATTTATTTCGCCTAATGACAGCTATATTAACAAATTGAATGAAGCGCTGAACCAAAATCATCTCGGTTTATTGTATATTTAAATAACTACTTGGTGTAAATTCAATTAACTTTAAATAAAGTAATTTTCTGAACGTACTTTAATGCCCTTAAATAAATTTTTTTTTTTTTCAGTTGTACCAACAATGTGTTTTCAAATAGCAAAGGAAAGTTGCCCTAACAAGTAACATACTAATATAGTTTCAAAGTTACTATTCACGTTATCTTTTTAACTTATCTTCAGCACTGCATTAACACCTACGTTTCAAATTCATCCTTGGTAAATAAATCGCAATGCTGAAAGGGAAGTTAATAACGCCGACGAGCGGAGAAATTAGCTAATTACTAGGCGCAAACGACTGTTGTGTATGTGTCGAGCATTAGCGAGGGCGAAGTAGGTTTAACCAAACAGCTAGCCACTTCCGCGATAAGCCATCTCGCGCGGAGACCGTTCCTAGTTGCTTTGTCGGCCGACCAAGAATACGGCAGGTGAGGTGGTAGTTGAATGGGGAAGATGTAGGGTAACGTGGAGAGGGGGAGGGGAACAACTTCGCGCGCATGCGCAACCAACTCAAGCGCATGACGTCACAGCCCACTCTAAAAGCTTCCCGTGATACCATCTGGTCGCTGGGAAGCACTCAAGCTGACACATTGCTCGTACCGGAGATGACAAATGTCCTTTCCTTTGCCAGAACAATGTACAAAAAAATTACAAACACATAATCGTCACCCGCCGTCATCTTGGTGCATGAGGGAAACAAAACCGTCGGCACAAAAAAAAAGTTTACTTATACTTGTCTTCCGGATGGAAATGCATTACAGCAACACTATAATTACAGCAATGCGAAGAAGACAAAGTGCCTGGCTTGCTGATTGCTGGAGGGAAAGTCGGAGGGACCCACATTACCACATAAACAGACCTTAACACGCACTTTCGTGTCTTGAATTACGGCCCACAATATCAGTTTCATCACAGCACATCTAGCAGTTACAACTTATTAAACATAAATAAAAATCCCAGTCATTATGTATGATTTTACTATAGAGAAAAACACAAATATATTTAATTATACTCTAAATTGATAGACGAAAATATTACAACTCCTGTAACTACTTAAATGTAAATACTTACATAAAAATTATAAGATCATGAACTTTTACGACACCAACAGCTGAGGGATTTGTTTGAAATTAATTTACCACATGATGCGATTCTAGAGGAGAAAGGTAGGAAATATACAAAAAAAAAAAACTACTTGGTGTGGAACACAACGTTAAAGATGAAATCAATTCGAGGATTATAAAGACATAGGAAGGGATTCAGTACTTCCTGTTTATATCACACAATTGTATGCATAGCTAACAAGCTTCTTTTATATGGACAGTCCTGACGAGTTCTTCAAATGCTGAGGACGCAGAAGAGCACATAAAAATCATTCAGGAATGTACATGAATGATAGGTACAGTACTTTTTGAGACATGTTAATTAAAGGTCTACAATAGTAATATTTCAGTTGTAACTACGTCCCATAATGGGAGAAAAGTGACGTTATTGGTTCATGAATTTAATGTAACAGTACTATCCTAATGCCAACATTTTGCGGAATTATTTTCGGCGGTGTTGTGCTGCAATATAAAAATCATATATTTCTTCCAAGTGATTCTGTTTTACAAAATAATCGCAAACCGAATGTAAGAATAATTAAATTTTAGAACTGGTTGAACAGTGATGACTGGATGATTACGAATAAGTTTTATTATTTAGGTGTTTAAGATTACTTTATAAAGTGATACATGATAGAGGCTACTTGTAAGATCGTTTATTATTCCCAGAAGGTAGGTACCACGAGCGTAGCAGGTCAGTTTGAAATAGGTCCAATGTTTACGTAAACAAATTTGGTACATTTTTCTAAAAATGTCGTGAAGCAATCATTGCAGGATTAAATTATTGATTGATAAAATCAGTTCCATGTTTAGTAGACCACTAGTATGCCAAGTTTTTCACGCATTGGTGTAATAGTTCCAGAGATATGGTACTGTGTGGCTTATTTTTATGAAACGGTGTTATTTTCCACAATGACAAACTGAAGAGAGTGTATGTTTACTATCGGAATTGCCATCTTCCAAATATTGGTTCAAAATGGTTGAGTGGTTCTTGAGACACATAACCTACCTTAGCTCCTAAAATATGTGAAAGAAGATATATGAAAACTAGCACCCGGCATTATTAAAACAAGAAAAATCTAGTGTATACTCAATAAACACTAGCAAAACACACAGCCTCACTTAATAGACACGCACATTAAGACACACACACACAGCGAGAGAGAGAGAGAGAGAGAGGTTGTCTAGTGATTCATTTATTTATTTAGTAAAGTATATTTATTATTTTTTTATTTTTAAAAAGCAATCAAGGTACCCCTTAATGTACAAACATTGTGATATAGAGTTTGTTAAAACAGCAGAAAATATTTAAAATTTACAAAGACACAAAACACAAACTTCAAGATTTACATATATAACTTCTCATGCATAAAAACAATAATTAGAGATTTCTTAATTCTTAAGACAATGTGAAACACAAAAAAAAATTCTATAGTTTAGAAATCATCATGGAAACATTTCAAAAATACAAGTCAGCTTAAAAACAATTACAATTTTAAACAGTTTAGCTAACAGCAGTAAATAGAATTTCGTGTATATCTTTGAATAAATAGTTTAGACAAATTGAGCCGATTTACATGTGTCAAAATATTCTTAAACATTGTAAAAACCATAAATATAAAATGATGTTTTTAGTTTGGCTTAAAAATTACTTTTGTTTAATATACATAATTCTTAAAATTGTTTCGGATGAGAGATATAAATCTTTACCAAAATAAAATAAGGTCCTATCTGAAATACTTTAAAAGACACAGAATATAAGTGAATATGATTATTGTGTATAGTATTATAATTGTAAAATGCACTATTCATTTTAAAATATTGGAAATTGTCTGTTAAAAATATAAAGCATTATATTGTATTTATACGTGTGTATATATGCACACATATAAATACATACATATTGATTTGTTAGTGAATATAGTCTTTCTTTTCTTTCTTCGTTAAATAATTTTTTACAAGATTCTACTGCCCTTTTTGCAACACAAATACTTTTTTTGAGCATAAACCGAATCACCCCACAAAATTATACCATAACTCACTGCTGCATTAAAGTAATCATAATACAGTGTCTTCAGTTAATTCTTAGAATCATATTTCTAAAGACACCTTAAAGATAAACACGTAGAAGTAAGTTTATTACCCAAATATCGTTTTTTCTTCAGTTTAATTGATTATCTAATTCAAATCCCAAAAAAAATATGAGATGCAGCTTCCTGACTATTTTTGCTTAATTTGAAAGTCGATAATATCTTTATTATACGAACTTAGTTTTATCATAGTTAAGAGCCAGTTTATTAATCCTAAACTATTCTGTTAATGTAATATAAATGTTTGTATACATTTAATTTAAAGTTCATTACATGATTTTGCATTTATAAGGATACTAATAGTATCATCTGCAAACAATACTGTAGTAACATTCTCTCCCATGAATAATCGTATATCATATATATATATATATATATATATATATATATATATATATATATATATATTAAAAATAGTAGACGGCCTGAAACTGATCCTTGAGGTACACCATGATGCACACCTCATACCTGACTAAACGTCTTTACATATTAAAGGAATCATATACTACAACTTTCTGTTTACCGTCTGATAGGTAAGAGTTGATTAATGTACTAAAATAATCATTATTGAGTCCATATAATTGTGATTTTTTTATTAACGTTCTATGGTTAACACAATCGAAAGCCTTAGACAAATCACAAAAGATACCTAAAGCACATTGTTTAGAATTTAGTAAATTTAGAACATTAATTACATGACCATAAGCCGCATTTACATTAGACAAGATTTTCCTGAATCCAAATTGGGTGATAGAGAGTAAATCGTTTAATTCCAAATGTGCTAAAAACTGAAAGAAGTAAAATTGGTCTATAATTTCCTACAATCTCTCTATCACCCTTCTTAAAAAAGAGGTTCAACAACAGTAGTCTTTAATCGATCTGGAAATATTCCTGTATTTATCACACAATTGTAAATATAATTTAAAGGATAATCAAATCAATCAGAATTAGGAATGCCATCAAACTCATGAGACCATTTTGGTTTAAAAGATTTAGTATTATCTTTAATATGATGAACTTCAGTTAATGAAATCTGTATTTCAGGAACATTCTTAACTTTTATTTATAGCAAGTCTTTTAAACTATATAACTATATAATATTCCATCTGTTAATAAATAATCGACCACTGAGATAAAAATAGTTATTAAACTCTTCGGCAACTATTTTAGATTGAGTTAACTTATAATTACAAAATTTCAAAGTTAGTGGACTAGTAATAGGAGAGTTTCCTTTACATAATTCTTTTTTTTTTTCATGTAGTTTTTACTTTATTAACACATTTTCGTAGCTGTTTTTCAACTTTCATTTTCATAGCAAGTATAATAACTCATTTTTGAAACTTTACAGTACCTTTTATAATAATTTTTACGATTAATATCCAATGCCTGCTTGGTTGATACAACTATTATTTTTTCCTTTTACAGGAAATTGTTATAATTGTTTTATCCCGGGAAATATTATCATCTAATTTTAAATACGACGCTAACTATACGGGAAAACATTTTTCAAATAATCGTTTAAAAGTATAATGAAATTAATTAAATTACCTATTACATTTGGATTCCGCAATAACCGATGTTCAAATTTCAGCCACCAAACACCGTATAAAATATCGTATATTTTATTTAAGCATGTCGCTTACTATTTTTTCTAAAATTACCTTGAGTGTAACATTTTTCTTTTTCCGTCAGGTAAAAATAAATTTTAGCTCATAATGATCAGAATCCATTTAAAACTGGTAAAGTTTCAGTAGAATTTATTATATAATTTGGGACAAAAAGATATATATAACTTTTGTAAGTATATAATAAAAAGAGAAGGAATTTCTTCGAAGAAGCTATATATTATTTTATGAGCTCGACAATCATGTTTCACAACTCTTGCGAACGGGTAACATTTTAAATCTCTAGTATATTGCAAAACTAAGTACGTGTGCACTCGATATTCATTTTTTATTTCACATGAAGTAAAAGGCAGTTTATTTATTACCTTTAATGTTGTAAAAACGTTCCGTTGACTAAATTAATATAGAAGGAAACACGAGGTCAATAGAAGAGAATGCTACCGTTTTAATTTATGAAAGTATTTGAAATCAAAACAGAAAAAAAAAACAGTACGTTATAACAGAACGTATTAGAAATATTCTGAACTAACCGACCCAATTAAGTGAAATGTCTTGTTGGGTTCATCCAGAGGTAAACATTCTTCTTGCCACTGGGCATCTATCGGAGTTAGTACGTAGTGGCAAAGCTATTTACTGTAAGTTTTGAACTTATGTTAACATCTTGTTTAACAGTAAAATGTTTTCAGCTTTTTTCTTCGGTAAGCGTTTGCTGATGGGTTATAGACTATTAAATAACATGAATAACATGTAAAGGTTTAAATTCGGTCACGTATGCAATATATTCTCCTGGTCTCTTTAAGTAGGTGGAGAATGGCATATCTTGGTATATATCTCCGTTATGACGTATGTTACAACTTGTATGTGTCGAACATTAAGTAAACACGGAACTTCACCTGCGTTTGGTTTACTGGCTTCTTTCAGCTGTACATAATTACACGACCTCAACATGGAAACACCTTGTGCACAACAGTAGCCCGCATGCCAGCACTTTTATAGCCTTCGCTCTTGACGAACACGCCACTTAATGGGTTTACCTTAAAGAAAATGTGTTTTTTGCACCAAGTTCCTGTTGATCTTATTTTAAACAGGAAAGCGTAAAGGGTGTCTGACACGGAGTTATCGTTATACTAATATGGTAATAACACAGAAGCGATTAAACTCGGGGAAATTTCCCATTAAGAAAGTGTGAATCACGCTGAAGTTAAAAGGACAGTACTCTAGTTTCCATCAGTAACTCCCGCTGTGCTGCCTATGACTATCCAAGTTTTCGTATATACTTAAAAGGCTGAAATTAATTATTATTAGGTCCCTATGTTAACATTCGAGTGCCATTATGGAGTGGCGAAATCGTATATCAGTAGATTATCCAACACAGAGAGTTATTCTTGTTCAACACAAATGACACACACTCTTCCATTACACACTCCTAAAAATTCTACTAGGTATTTTGATGTAAACGTATATCTGAAAAAATGTATTGCACTTTCAGTTTCGCACATACACCAGTAAATGTACTTTTTTTTTTTTTTTTTGCAGAGACATATTTTAAAATTTTCTCTGAAGTAATACTACCGTTTGGATTTTAAATAGTTGCTAAACTTCTGGATTTTTTAATGTTTTAATGTAAAAAATTCTGTTTGGGAAATAACTTTGCAATAAACGTAAAATTATAAAGCAAGTCAAATTGCACTTATTTAGATGAGTGCCAAGGCAGCTCATGATAGCGAGGTTCCGTGTCAGACTCCCTAGTTATTGATATCACTGGAAATATTGATGTATTTTATTTTACATGTAAAGGAAACTAAAGTCGCCTGCATATAGCTAATGAAAAATTTCCTGTACAAGTACGGAAATGTTTCTCCCGCAGTACGGCAAAATACCTTGTCTATGAAATGATACAATTGTGACGAATCTATAGAACTTTTCTTATTATTGTCTTCGTACTTATACGTAACCTATTAAATGTGACTGAAATTTACAACAGGAACTGAAATTGAACAAATACACTTCGTAAATGTGACTCAGAATTATAGTACAGCACATAGGATTTTGAATAACGCCTTGCGCGTTACTATCTCATCTAATATATAGGGACCGGAAATTTTCGCGAAAAGATTTTTGCCCCACTTTGTTTCAGTGTCTTACGTGTACACCTGCAGCTCAACTTTATGATTATTGGCAGAGTGTTTTTGTACAGAGTTATTATTCATTTGACTGTGCCAATCAGTACATGGATAACTGCGACACGTCACGTCTGTGGTTTGCGGGTTTAACCTCCAGACGTTGTATGTTACGGCATCCAATCACTGACCACAAAGTAGAGATGCAGGTGTGCACGTAAGGCACTGAAACAAAGTGCTGCAAAAATCTTTTCGCGAAAACTTCCGGTCCCTACGCACGATTATTTCGCGTACTGATTCTAGGTCAGGTGCCAATGTATATTTGACTTTGGTCAGTGTGTGTATAGGTCTGAGAAGTCTAGGCTGTTGCCAGATGAGTACGCGAAATACTCGTGCCCTACTAATAGGGTTTTATGTCGAACTTTGCTTTGAACTTTCGTATACGAGTTACGCAGAAAGTTTTGTGCATGTCGGACGATAATTTTCCATTATATATTCATGAATATCTCTGTAGAGGATGTGAATTCTAATAGACTGATGTGATTTTATATTTTATACTAGCAGACCCCCGCGGCTTTGCTCGCGGGTATTATTCGTAACTGATAATATTTACTTTAGCTGAACAACCTCTTTGTACACAAGATTGATACTTCAATCATCAGGTGTTAGAATGTCCAAGCGGCTAGTTGAACAAAATCTGTAGCAGGATAAGTAGCTATAGCTGTCCACGCGAAAAGCAGTCTAAAGTTTGTCCTTGCCACTAACAGCGACTTCGTCTGGGCCTTATTTAAAGCTCTGCAAATTTCACGTTGTGGGGTAGTTACAGATACCTAAAGGAAAGTGGTTAATCGAATGAAAAACGTCTGTTTACCCTGCGCACAACCATTGGCGACGGTGCCCTCAATTACATATTATCAAAATATTCACTTTAAGTTTAATGCCATTAGAAAGTTTTGGTCGGAAAAGGTTTCGCGAAAACGTATTTAGTGCCCCAACCTTGATATTAGTGAGATGATACATGTGAGCTGGTGTTTTTGAGGAACCTAAGTGGAAAGTGAACTGCATAATCCATTTTACCCCTTGTAAACGGCTACATGTAAATTTCACTAATTCGATCTGCCTTGTAGTTTTTGTGTGTCAGAATTGAACGTTGAACTTTTCAGGTATTTGAGTAAGCATCAATCTTAAACAAAAATCACGTCGCTATATAAAAACCAATGGGATCGATATATACCGGTGGTGAATCTAAAACGCATTTTATTCATTTTTAAACCTCTTTAGGATCGAATACGGAAAATATATTTTAATGGTACTTGGGATATTTACAAAAGCATCAATTAAAAGCAAAGCACACTTCGATATCTCGATTGGTTCGATAGATATGGAGGGATAATCAAAAACACATTTCACGTATTTTCACCCCCTTAATTAAAGAATTTCGAAACGTCTTGGAGTCCTGTCATAGACATCATATTTGTATATGTAACCAATTAAAGCAAAAATCGCGACGAAAGCCAATTGTTTCAAAGATATAGACGATTCATAAAAAAACACATTTAGCCTCTTTTTACTGTTTGGGGGTCGAATTTAAAAATAACCTAAAAGTACTTTTTGGGCATTTACGTAAGCAATACTTTGGAGTGAATACCAACTCTTAATACCGAAGGATTCGATAGATATCGATAGTTAATCGGCAACACATTTAAGGTCTTTTCGCCCCCTTAAATGTGGAATTTCGAAAAATACTTAAATTGGCCAATATGCATTTTTATGATAATAATAATAATAATAATAATAATAATAATAAAGTTCTTTAAAGTTGTTATATTATTAATTTATTTATGTTGCTCTTTAGACTTACTGTTGCGACGATATGTTGAACGACAAATTGAATCTATTATGCACTGGCCAACACTACCACGTAGGCCTGTTATCACTGGAGCAACAGTTCCGCTCTGTACGATGCGTCAGAAGAGACTGTTAGGGTTACAACATAATATTATTGGCCCAACATACAAGACTACTCAGTAAACGCAACATAATATAATTTTAGGTTTACCAAACAATATACAACGCTACTCAGTAAAGTTAACAGAACATATCGTATTACAATACGCTATTTCTGAGGCTACAATTATATTCAGTAAACGGAACAGAACCACTTGTTAAGATAACTGTACACTATTGCGATCGTTACAATGCCGTTCTATGAACAGCGGACTTGATTGTTACGATTACCATACCCTAAAGTTGTTCGCTACCATGATACTAAGTTAAGATTACAGAACATATTATTGGCACTACGATAAGTTACTGCTAGATGCACAGTCAGCTCTGTAGCGCGTCAGACCATCATTGCAAGTAATACCATACTGCACTGTAGTCGGAACCCGACTAGTTTGTAATAGTAACTGTATATTCTGTTGAAAGTAATTACATCATATCACATATTTGTAACGCACTGGCCTCTTACAGAGTGTTCTGTAGGCATTACCATATGCCTTTAACGATATTGGTAGGGTAGCCACAACCAGACTGTTGTCCCTATTTTAACAGTCTTGGAGGGTTACGGCTACAAAATTTATGGTTCTTAAAACAACATATTTCTTACAGTTTTAGTTCCAATTTGGTGTAGAACTGAATCGTTGCCAATTCGTATTATCATGTCTGCTAACATATGCTAGGTCACGGCATCAAGAAGGTGTTCGCCACCGGTTTTAGTTATCCGGGGGCCGATTAAATATCGCCACCTGCTATTTGCACCGAAGCAGCGCAACGCAAGTGCAGAGCAAGTTAAACGGGTCTTCTATGATATTACGTGAGTAAATAATTCCAAGGCAGCGCAAGCAGACGTAACGCAGGTGCAAATATTGCGTTGCACCCACAAAAAGCGATATTTAATTGGCCCCCGATGTGAAAAAGTTTCTCCTCGAATAACATATTATCGCATAAACTTTGCTTATTGGTACAAAAGCGGAATCGTGGTTTTTTTGTGTGACGGTCTTGATGAGTCCTTTGGTTTATGCTGTAATCTGTTGTTTCTATCCTTGTTTCTGGCTATGTTTGCTGGTATTAACACAGATATTTGAACTTATAACAATACTATTTAAGAGGGGGAATGGGGAAATTTAGTTTTCTACTTAATTGTGAAACGCCTTATCGTGCCAATATTTGCACGAGTCTTCCCGGTGTAGAACTGGGAACTCGTTAAAATCTTTCGCAAGAAAAAACCGTCATGGGTTAATGGAATTACTGTCATCAATAATCTTTTTATGTGATAAGAGTGACAATATTCCTGTTTCCAGTACCTTTAAATGTGGCTTACTTCGGTTTTGTTTTCCCTTTCTTTTGGCACTCCTGACATACTTTATCACCAAGGTGGGTTGACAGCAGTACGGCTGTCATATTACGTCGTGACGCGTCGCTAATAGTTCTTGTCAGTTGGTTTTCTCTTTCGTGTTCCGGCTTGCAGCAACACTACTTGGCAAATCGGCGTAACTGTGTTGGATTCTTCCTGATGGCGACACGAGAAGTTTACTTTATTTTAGCTTTCTGCGATCGACACAGGCAAACATCAACGATATAACGAGTTGTCGTGGAATTGTCAGAAGACAGTCATTATCTACCCTCAACTGCATATTAAATCAGACAAGCAACATTAGTGATACACATGATTTTATATTCAGTAACTGGCGTAAGTTAGCTGTTTACGAAAACACAATTAAAGACGATACCTTGGAGATCACTACCTTCACCTCAGTACTTTCTCTTTGTTGAAATTCTAAATCATAATTCGTTAGAATCACAGAAGGATCACTATTTCAACCTACTCGTTGCATAAACGTTCGTTTATAGTCAACGACTTCTTAAAAAAAAAAAAAAATAATAATAATAATAATAATATTTATCTAGATTCCCGAAGAGGTAAAAAATTAAGCTGTCGTTTAATTTTTCGTCCTATTTCCACAAATGAGTTTTCAGGGTCACTTCTTAAGTCCCATTAAAAAAAATTAATAGGAAAATTTGGGCGATAAATTTACAGTCCACGTATAAATGTGGCATTATTTTGAAAATTCTAAGATATTATTTATTCTAAAAGTTTTGCTTAGAAAGTGGTAAGTGGTAAAACCTTAATCAATTTAAGCGGCAGCTAACATCGTCTTAAAACAAAAACTTGCGGTACAAAGTTACCCCGAAATTGTGCAAAGTAACCCTACTTTACGGTCCCATTTTACTGCTTCTGCTGGATGAAAATTAAATCGTACGAGATATTCTCATTAGGAAATAAAACGTAGCCTAGGTGACTTTCGCAAACTCTTTTCCGTGCAAATTAAAAAAAAATCTCCTGCACGTTATGCACTTAAGCATGTTAAAACGCACGGCAGGTTAAGAGTGTGAGTGTATTGTTGATAAATAAACGCTAAAAACACCTATTTAAACATACACGTATTTGAAAGTCATTGTGTAAACAACTTTATGAGCAAACATTTATCAAGAACGATACGTTTGTTAAGCGTGATCTCTTACACCGCAATTGTATTTACGAGATTTCGGCGTCAGAGATTGTTCTTCAGAAATACGTTACTTGAAAAAAATTCGGTGAGAAAGTCGATAAAAATTATTGTCTAAGAATGCTGTTATTCGATTTTTGCAAATTCGTTTCGAGAAACGTAGGATTTTAAACTGATGCTCATAGCACTGAAATACGTACGACGGCGACGCCCTCTTAAAAGTGACGTACAATAATGAGTTGTGACTGGTGTTTGTGGACGCCGAGAGGGGCGGGTTCACCTCGCAGCTGACAGGCACCTCACGCCACGCCCCCGCACAAGTCCTTCGTCCTCACGGCCGTAGTCGACGGCATGGGGAGACTTCTAGCGGGGAGCCGGCCCCCCAGATACGACGATATTCGTGTCGCGGATACCAGGAAGCTGATAAGGCGGATAGCGTCGTCGAGGGGGTTCCTTGTCGCTGACGTCTGTCCCCACAGGGCCGTTGCCTGCCACGTGGCCTGCCAGTCCCTGCCGTTGATTCAACATTTTTGAAACCAATCTCTGGGAAGAAAAATGAACTGCCCTCAGCCATAACCGAGCCCCGTTTCCTGGTGACTTTTACGAAAAGTCGCTTCAACTGTGTTTTGGATTCATTTTATATGCTGTAGTATTTTCAATGGACTTGGTTTATGATTATCATTTGAGTGTTGCGTGTGGCGTTGACTTGACTTTAAGGCCATGATCTTTCATTTATTTCAAATACTTGCAAATAACTAGAATGTTTTTTTTAACCAAATTTTTTCAAAAATTTGAGACTGTGTACAGTTATACGATACACAATTTAGGTAGAGCGTTTTTCAAAATAATGTATTTTTTGCTAGCAAAATATTTTTTTGCTAGCAAAACATTATTTTGCTTCATTTTCGCTTATTTTGACAACAAAATATGTGATATTTCAGGGGAAAAAAATCTAAAAATCCGTTTGGTGTATTGTAACAGAAAAATGCAGCTACAAACGATGATATGTAAATGTTAAGATGAATTTTCAATACATGTATAAATTCACCTTTAAAAAAACAATGTCGAAACCACTGCAAAACTAAAGAGGCTAAGAAGTGACTGAGCTATAATTGCGATCATGAAGCACGCATCAAATGCCTATTTGCCGTAGTGAACCAAGGGCTAAACAAGCGTGCAAGATTCTCACCGATACTTTTTTCACTGTTGGAATTTAAGCGGAGGCCATATAATTTTACCGATGGAACGTCTTTAGAACAGTTCAGTACACGTTTCTATCTCATCTTCGCGTACATCCTCTTAGTGCATTTATTAGTACAGAGTTTGCAAAGGCCGTTTTTAGGTATGTTGGAGGTCTTCGAAGCAGTGTTTTAATGAGCATGTTATCTTAACAATGATATTCCGTCCTTGTCCGATGTGCGTTTTCCTTCCGTACTTCAGATCAGTTAACAAATGTGGAATACATTTTTAAAAATGTATTTACGAACACACTACAACACATTTGAAGCGCCTAAGGGCGTTTACTTGGCAAAGATGCATCTATATATATAAAAATGAAAGGTGACTGATTGACTGACTGACTGACTGACTGACATATCAAACTGCAGCCCAAACCACTGGACCTAGAATCGTGAAATTTTTTGTGGGGGTTCCCTTCAGGTCGTAGGCGAGCACTAAGAAGGCATTTTTCGAAATTCGACCTCTAAGGGGGTGAAAAGGGGTGAAATGTGTTTCCGAAGAAACGTCGATAGAGCTCGAACCCGACGGCCTATCATCGTGATTTTTACGTTAATAGGACACTCGTAAAAATGCATATTAGCAAATTTAAGGATTTTTCGAAGTTCAACTTTTAAGGGGCTGAAAAGACGTTAAATGTGTTTCCAATCAACTATTGATATCTACCGAACCCTTCGGGATAGAGAGTTGATATTCACTTCAAAATATTGCTTACGTAAATACCCAAAAAGTAGCTTTAGGTTTTTTTGAAATTCGACCCCCAGACAGTAAAAAGGGGCAAAATGTGTTTTTAATGAATCGTCTTTATCTTTGAAACACAATTGGCTATCGTCGTGATTTTAACTTTAATTGGTTACCTTTACAAATGTCTATGGCAAGACTCAAAATCGTTTCGAAATTCTTTATTTAAAAGGGTGAAAATACGTGAAATGTGTTTTCGATTATCCTTCCATATCTATCGAATCAATCGAGATATCGAAGAACTCTTTGCTTTAAATTGGTGGTTTTATTAAGTATCCCAAGTACCATTTAAAATATATTTTCCGAATTCGGCCCTAAACTGGTTAAAAATGGGGTAATATTAGTTTTCGACTCACATTCGATATATATCGATCCCATAGTTTTTTATATAGAGACGTGATTTTTGTTTAGGATTGATGCTTACTCAAATACATAAAAAGTTATTTCAGGAATTTTTGAAATTCGCCACCTAAGGACGTGAAAAGGGGTAAAAAGTGGTGAAAAGCGTTTTCAATTAATCGTCGATATATCTTGAACCCAGCGGGCTAATGTTGTGTTTTTTACGTCCACGAGATACCAATAAAGTATTCTAAAACGTGATTCAAGGGATTTTCGAAATTTACTCTCTTAAGTGGTGAAAAGACCTTGAACTTGTTTCAGATAAATCCTCGATATCTATCGAACCCGTCGAGATATACAATTAATTTTTGCTTCAGGATGATGATTACAGAAATTACAGCAAAACAGTTTTCAGATTTTTCGAAATTTGATTTCTCAATACTGTGCAGGGGTGATATGTGTTTTTTTAGTGAATGATCGATTTTAATTCAACTGAACGGGCTAGCGATGTGATTTACACTTTAGTTGGATACTTATACAAATGTCTAAGATGTAAATTTAAAATATTTCGAAATTCGACACCCAAAAGGGTGAAAAAACACAAAATTTGTTTTCCATCAACCCACGATATCTATCTAACCAGTAGCGATATTGAGGTGGTGTTCGCGTCAGAGTGATGCTTACGTAAATATTTAAAAAAATATGTATGTATTTTTTTTATT